>VZTV01106300.1:0-27724 GCA_013400875.1 Anhinga rufa | reverse complement strand
GGGCGGGCGGGCGGGCGGGCGGTCGCGGGGGGACGCACGACGTGCCCCAAGGGGCGAGGCTTCCCCCGCCGGGGTGTGGGGGTGTCCGCCCCTCGTCCGCCCCGGGATGGGCGGCCGGAGTCCGCGCTCCCCCCGCAGCCAGCCTGCTGCCGTAGGTTTGACACAGGGTTGCAGTGAAGAGAGGTGTTTCAGAGGCCCTTGTCCTGATGCTGGTGAAATGCGTGCTACATGTTTCGGATTTTTTTTGTGTGTGTGTGTGCTCTTTCCACCTCAACAGCCCTTGATATGGAGTTTACTGGCTTACACTCAACTTTCCCAGAGAATAACGAGCCCAGGTAAAGCTGTCAGACTCGAAACGCGGGGGAGACTCGCAGCTCTAGCTCTGTGAGCACGGCCTGTGCGCTGCGAGCCTTCTCACCTGCCCTCCCGCAATTCTGGTTTTGCCCGTAGCCTGTTTGATTCCCCCGTGGAGCGGTACCTGAAGGCCAGGCAGAGCGTTCAGCGCTTCACTGTCACCCAGCTTGGTAAGCGCTCTTCCCACTCGGAAGATAATGTCCGGAGCTCGAAGCGGCAGCTGGCCTTCTGCCAACTGGCGGGGCCTGCTGCTGGCTCTGGTAGTCTTAATTGACTCGTTACAGAGATGTTTATTTGCTGTGGTAGGCTTCCCCCCCCGATATTTAATACTGTCAACTTTTAAATATTTTAAATGATGTAAAGTCAGGTGGGACGTATGCTTTTTACCGGCCTAAAGCTGTCCATGTTTAAAGATTGCAGGTACAAATAGCGGGCTTTTTAAAACAGGGTGCAAGCAAGAAGTAGGCGACAGCGGCTCCTTTTCAAGGCAGTGTCATTTAATGCAGCGTACAAGTAAGGGGACTATCAGAGGAAAATAAAGACTAGTATTTCTGATATTCATAAAATAATAAAAAAGTCAACACAAGAAAGGGCCTGTGATGGAGGCCTATTGATATTTAAGAACCAGTTAGAGGTCAAGAAACCAGCTCCAAAACTGTTTAAAACATTCAGGCCCTTAGGTTTAGGGGATTAATAGATTTATTTTTTTTCCTAAGTAGTAAAAAACATGCTTTGGTCATCTGTGGTGCCTAGCTCCTTCCAAATGCTTTTGCAGTGCAGTTGGACCCACAGACCTGTGTATGCATAGCTGGAGATTTTCGTCACCAACTCGCCTCTTCTCACCCATTGCTCAATCTCTTTGCTGCTTGATCAGACTTGACTCCTTTTCCCACTTAGCACTAAAAGCTTGTCCCTGTTCAGCTCTTGGGGAGCTGGTGAGTGGCCTGGCAGTTGCTCTTAAGATTTGTACTGTGGCATTAGTGAAAGGAAAACGTGTACTCCGTCAGGGGATCTCCACAGACCTTATCTAACTTTCACAGTATCTGTAGACAACCAGCTAACTGTTGCCATTTCAACAGAGGTTTCTCTCTCTTGCAGGGCTGGCAATATTCTCAAATGAAGGTTCAAACAAGTAAGTAAAAAGGCAGTTTTCAGTTATAATGAAGACAGTGCAGTTGAGCTTTTATGCAGAATTCTATTGGGAGGAGTTACTTCTCGTAATTATCTTCTAGAGAGATATTTCTTTTCATTGTAGGTATGTGGTGCATGCGTACAACTTTTTTCTTTTTCCCTCAACATTGGGAGTTACGGATGTCGAATTCACCCTTTCTGTGTCTAGCATTCAGTTCCTGTCTCATTATGGCTTTGACTATAATAAGGTATGTAATCTCTCTGCCAGAAATCTAGAACAGAGGAAGTCTGTGCAATTACAGGAGAAATTAGGATTAATATCCCTAAATGCTACGTTTCGGGGGTAAATAGCATCTTGCTAAAGTATGAATGCATCTATGTGGTTCATTGCCAACAGGGAGAGTGGGTGCTGGTTTTTCTGAACTGCTGTAGAGGCAATAACCACATCTTTGTCAGCCTAAGACAAATTTTCCCACCTCAAAAAAGGAAAATCTATCTCTGGTGAGCTGAGGAGTTACTAAACAGACCCCAGTGGGAGTCTCTTCTAGCTGTGAAGGTGGGGAAGTCTCAGTTTACCCGCATCTTGCGTATTGCCACATTTCCCGTAAAATTCGGACTATGTCATCACATAAGAGCACTGTTTAGCCATTTTGGACAAGAAGCATTTTGATATCTTGACATCTGAAGTATCTCATTAAAGGAAGGGTAAAATCAGAGCAAAAAGAAGTTGATTACAGTTGGCAAAAATCCTTTTCTTTCCTCTGTACGTAAACACATCTTCCTTTATGAAAGAATGCATCTTGGATTACCTACAGTTTGTATTTTTGAAGAGGATCTTCTGAGAATGAGGAACACCAGCAGCTTCTAAGTATATACTGGTTTTGGACCTGGCTAACCTCCTATTCTCTAATTTGCTGGAAGAAAGTCCAGGGCCGAGTAACCAGCCTGCCATTTTTTTTGCCCCTCAGTTCCTCAAGGATGGAATCCCATACATGAATGAGGTACAGGAGAGGATCCTTAGCCAGCATCTCTTAGCGGGTAGCTGGAAAGTCAGCAGGTGAGTGCTAATCAGACAGGTGGATCCTCAGTACTGACTGTATTGACAGCTCACCTTCACTCAGATCACATTTTGTAGGCATTTTAAAGCCTATTGGTCCGAATGCCTCGCCACCAGCTGATTCAGCATGCTGTGGTCTGTCTGAAGGAGGACTGGGATCACAGGATAGAATCTGGAGAGTTGGATGAATGCCAGGAAGTGATGCTTTTGCATTTCCACAGCACGGCACAAGGCTCCATCTGTAAAGTGCTTTTTCTCACAGTCTGCCTCTTTCCCCCTGATCCTGCTTCAGTGCCCTGGACAGGGATGTGCTGAAGAAGGCTATTGATGAAGTGACCTGTTGGATAGCTGCTGCAGAGGAAGAGGAGACTATGATTCTGCAGGATCTGAGTGGTATGAAACAGGGTGCCTCCCTTAGGCACCTGTGGGCTCTGAGTGGCTTTGCCACTCCTCCTGAACCTCTGGGGCTGCTACTGTCCTTTGCTGCCTGTTCTGTTAAACTGCTCTGTTTAGGGTGAAAGCATCTGTGCCCATCCTGGCTTTACAACTCTTTGCCCCTGTTTGCGCCTCAGTTCATGTCAGACATTCATCTCTGGATCTACTTTTCTGCTCTGTTGGGGTGGTGGGTCTTTCTGTAGTGGAAGTGGATGTCTAGGTGCTTGGATAATGCTTTGTCGTAACTGACTTCCATTTTGTGCTGCTGCTTCAGAGCAGCAGCTGGAGAATTTGTAGTCGCTCTGGATCAGGACAACTTTTGACTTTAAATCCTGGGTGATCTGGTTTTTGTTTTCCCCCCCTCAGAGAAAGGAAAGGCAGGTCTCCTTTCAGAGTTTGTTCCTTCTCATGTGGAGCAACAAGGAGCCCCGTGGAGAGACACACATGTGCCAGTGGGGATAAACAGGCCACTTACCACTTGCGTTAGCTTTTGGGAGCATGATAGCAGAGCTGAGGAATTTCTGTTCCGTTTTGAAGGAGTTGAGGGACAGGCAATTATAGCAGAGAATAGTTTGTATGTTTGCTCACAGAAACTGAATCTTAACCCTTTAGGTCAGGGAATAAAATGCAGAAAAGGTTAGGAAGGGCAGAAAGTAGTTAAGTCTTTGTCTGTTGATGTTTTTTTTCAGAGTGTGAAATACAGGGGGTGGGGAAAGTGCTGTGTTTTGTACCTGCTACGTCAGCTGCAGTAGATATGATACTGGTACTTTAATAGGGTCTGGCAATGGTGAGCACCTGTGACAAGACAGACATTTATTTAAGTAAGCAATAAGACTGACTAAGGTGTCTTTTGCCTGCTGTTCAGAAGAGGGGACTGGGTTAGTTCCTTATCAGCTGTGGGGGAAAATGCATTGGTACCTCTTATCTGTGCTTGGCTTCTGGGTATGTTACTCTGAAACATTCCAAAACAACAGAGTTTTTTTTTTCATAGTAGCAGCCTTCCTCCCTCCAATTTTCAGTTAGCCTTTTCCTTTCCTCTGTGTCCTCACAAAAACTTATTTGCCTGAAATTCTCACTGTGACCTTTTTTTGTTTGTTTCTTTCTTTCTTTCTTTTTTTTCCCCGTCATTGTTTCTGGTAATGTACCAAGATCATACATTCAGGAGTATTTTCTGTATACCGGGGGAGAAACATCTGGACAGTCTTTCCATCTAGAAAAATGTGTTTTCCTAAATAGGATTGTCTGCACCTCTGAAGTTATTACTACTCTTTGTTTGTTTGTTTATTTGTTTGTTTGTTTTGTCATCTCAGGCTATCAGATGTTTGAAGTTCAGCTGGTTCTGAGAAAGGCTCTCCAAAATGTTTGGACACAGCCTCTTGGAGACAAGAAGGTGAGATGGAAATGTGGACCTTTTGAAAAGAGGGTTTCTATCTAGACAGATAGGACTAGCGTTCTTGCAGGGACTCTGAAATGTTGCTTGTACTTTTTAATGATAAGGGAGGAGAAGACAATGACAAATGGATATTCTGGGAAGTGTTGATTGTGGGATCCCAAGAAAAGGGATCCAGAAAACTGAGTAACTTTGGTTTCTATTTGTCCTGTAGCTGCAAAATACCTTGACCTGGAAGTACTTGTCCTTGGGGCACTTCTGGAGGGACCCTCTCTGTGTCTCCAGACTTTGTTAGATCTCTCCTTCAATACCTCCACAAGAATGTACAGTTTTTAGCCTTTTTTGTGGTTTTCCTTTGCTGACTTTTGCCATGTAGTTGCTTTGAAGACTTTTACTCTGTCATACGGCTTGCTGTTTTGCTGTTTGCTCTTGCTATTTTACATATGGTGCATTATTTTCTGAATTAAACCTGTGGCTGTGGACTTCTCAAAACATGAGTACGATATCAGTCAGTTGCTTAGAAATAGATTACAGAAGTCTCTTTTTTGAATTAGTACTATTTTGGTCTGATAACCAGTGACAGATTTACCCAGCCTTCTCACCTGAAGCGTAGCCTTTGGGGACTCAGTTTGTGTGATTGCTGTTTGTTTCTGGTTTTTGGTGCCATGAACTTACTATATTGGTGTCGAGTTAAATTGAATGATGTTCGTACTCAAAAAAACCTGCGGTAGGAACCATCCTCTTAACAAGAGAAGCATTAATAAAGACACCCTGAGAGTAGGTCTCCTTTGTTACTAGAGCACTGATCTCCATATGGAAGCGAAGTGAGACAGTCCTGAGGTCCCAGGGGATGCACTATTTCTCCATCCTTCATAGCCTAGAAGCCGAACTTGTCCTCAGCATTACTGAACCCCAGTAAGCAATGTACCTACAACTAGCATGGGAGGCTGAGATACCAAATGACTGTTCTTTTCAGGTAATGGTGAAAAAAGTGAGTCCACAGCATCGTCGGCTTCTGGAGAACTCTCCTTATGACTGCTGCCAGAAAGAGTTTATTCTCCTGTCTGCCCGGGGCTTTACCAACCTCTTCCAGACACTTGTTAAAGCCAAGAAGGTAAGATGCCTCATCCCTACTCTCATTTTTTTCATTTCTCTTTAATTTGCTACACTGGATGTAGAGGGATGATAAAAGATAAAGCAGTAATTTGTATTAAATGACTCAACTCATTCAGCATGATCATCCTGTTTAGTTGTCAGTAAAACTGAGGTGAATTCTTAGATTACAGTCATGGTTAGAAAAAATGAGTGTTAAACATTACATCTTCTTATTGACCAGGTCCCACTCCCAAAGCATGCTCAGAATTATGGATCCAAGCACTAGATTTCCCTGTGTTACTTTTCTATTACTCCTTGAAACCAAGTGCAGCCAGGGGAGAGGGAGCCTGTTCTGCAGCGTATTTCTTATGTCACTTGAGAAAACACAGGAGTCCGCAATGTTGAAAATACTTGTGTTACATGGCATGAGTTACCATCTAAGAAAGTTGAACAGATTCTTGCCTTTTGGGCAAGTTATGCTCTTCAGCATGTGACAGACCAGTTTATTGGACCATGTGTATTGGTCTGATTATATGTGGAAATTCTTGTGTCCTGTATGCAGATTATGGAATGAATTTCAGCTTCAGGCGATGTGATGTGCAGGCAAAGGCTGTCCCTCCCCTTGTGAATGAGCCTATAAATCTGATCACCGGAAGATTTTACCGGTGTTCAGCTGAACTGAGAATTCACCTAGCTCCTTAGGTCCACTCAAACGAGAATGCCGCTGAAAAAAATACCCTCCTCGGGTAGTCCACAAGTCTGATTTCCTGAACACAGTGGTCCTCCTGTGAGCTTTGCAGCCTGAATGACTTTTGGGTGAGCATGTGTGGATGCTGTCCACCGAAGGAAAGGATTACAGTTGTTGAGCATACTAAAATCAGTTATCTCTGAGCTATCTTCAGAAGTATGCTTCAATGGGCTGTTGTGTTTATATTCTTCCCATAGCCCCTGGTGGGACACAACATGCTCTTGGACCTTATGCATCTTCACGACAAGTTCTACAAGCCTCTTCCAGGTAATGCTGTACAAAGCTGCTGTCCCCAGGCTGCTGCCTTTGCAGTGGGGATGGGACAGTAAGCATGGTGGTCATTCACTGCCCCAGCCATCCACAGTGCTTAGCTAGTTGCCTCTTCTAAGCTCTAACTGCTGGAGCGGTGCATTGTTCCTCTGACCTCGCCTCTCTTATTGATTCAAAATACCACTGGCTTTTCCTCAGTTTTACAGTGTCCTTCTCCGCATGTGTTTTGCTTTCAGAAAGCTATGAGGAGTTTAAAAGGAACATTCACAACCTGTTTCCTGTCCTCATAGACACCAAGACTGTAACAAAATCCATCTGGAAGGTGAGATGCAAAGGTCTTGTTTGGAGTTAAAGCTTGTCTTTCACCCAAAAGAGACTGTATTGTTCTGCAGTGCCCTGTGCTTACAGAACTCTGACCTTTTCTCAGTGTTGCCCTGAGACATTCTGATTTTAAATCTCATTTAATTAATCAGCAGTACTAGTAAATGAGCTCACTTACCACGAAGTCTGGCTTGGCTGCTTTTCTAACATGTTCTTCTTTTGTAGAAATGTCCATTTCCACGAGCGCCTAATCTTTTGGAGGTGTATGCAGTTTTGTGCAGGTAAGTGGTAGACTAAAAAGCCTTCAGCAATTAATTTGTTTTCTTGGGAAAGATATTTCAAAGTCAGCCATTTCATATGTTAATACTTTCCCTCCTCCCAAATGTTTTCACCTGGTTTATTGTCTTTCTAAATTTAAGAGCAAAAGATTTGCTCATCTTTCTTATAAAGTAATTGTACAGTAAATTGTTTGTTCTAAGTCACTTCTCATATTGTACCACCATTACATCATTGGTCACAAGTTTGGCTTGCAGACAGCCTTACATACAACTTGAGTTGTATGTTGCTTATATTGTGTTATGAAACGAGTGAGTTTCAGTTCTTGGTGAAAATACAGCCTAATTTCAAATGCCAGCTCCCAGGAAAGAGCTGCACTGAGCCAAAAGCAGTAACTAAATACACTGTTCAAATGGAGCACATGAGTAGATACATCTCATGAGTTTAGCCATGATGTGGTAGAAGAGTTCTCTTTTTTTTTTTTACACTTCTGTCGTGGATAAATTGTTTTCATGTCAATTTTGCTAAGAAAAGGAAAATTGCACCTCTTTCCACTTACCCCCTACTCCCAAGAAGGAGATGCAAAATTAATGCTTATACAAACAATACTGGGATCCTGGTGGGTTTTTTTTGTTTGTTTTAGCAATTCCAGACTGCAGTTTCTCACAAGTTCTTTATTTCAGTCATTCCATGGGTATCTGTTTATTAATCTGTCCTCCAGAGTTCCCCTTCCAAATAGAACCATCAAAGTTAACACCTTTACTTGGAGTTTTCCAATGATTTCTTTTTTTTAGTTCTGTTTACATTTTTTGTATGCAATTAGAGCAGACTTACTGCTTAGAAGGTTTGATTGGGGGAAGAGACTGAGGAAGTATTTAGGAGTTAGCTGAATAATACCTACCAGTTTTCTTCCTGAAAACTAAGTATCTTAGCCCTTTCATAGAATACTACCAAAGTTCCTTTTAAAGTCTTCAGTAGCTTTTTCTGAAATGAAGCCACAGGTCACTAGAGAACAGTAACTTGTCTCTAACATAATGAGGAAAGACAAAATCTTACACATCCACTTGTCTTCAGCAGCAACCTAAATTCCCAGGACCCAACGTGCCCAGTGATAGCTCTTGCAAGTGGCTGCTCAAGATATGGTATGTTCCTAAGCAAATCTTCGAAGTCAGGTAGCTAAAAAGGGTTTTGTTTTACTCTGTGGATGTCCACATGCAAAGCATGAAAGAGTGCCAGTGGCTCTACTGAATTTTTGGACAGAGCTGCTGACACACATTTTTATCCAGACCCAAAGCCTGGGCTCCCAAAACGTCATGTGTTCTGTGTGTCTCTGGTAGCTGCTGAGGGTAATGCAGGGCAGGTTTGCATCATGCTGCTAGCACTAATGGCATTTACACTAAGTTGGACCGAACTGAGCCCGACTTGGGGGCTGTGAAGAGTCGGTAGCCCTTGGAAGGGGCAAGGGGAGGTGGGCAACAGCAGTTCTGGAAGGGAAAATAGTGGGAGCTAATGGCAAGGAGGTCCCAGAAAGTAGCAGGAGCTTGGTGGCTCATGGGCGGGGTTAGTGGTGCTGCGTGTGCGGGAGGTTGTGCTCAGGAGATTGTGTGATACTGGCTGCAAGGCAGATGTCCTGGCTTCTCCTGGCAGCGTGGTGTCCTGCAGTGTAGGGCCTCCTGTGTTTTGAAATGGTTCCCATACCATCAGTAATGTATGCAACACAGTTTGGGTTAGATCTTCATGAAAGCTAAATTTTTTTTTAACGTGCATCTCACTAGGCTTTTCAGCCATTCATGTAACTGTTGCCTTTTTGTTGATATCATTTTAAAATGCATATAGAAGCATAGACTTTCTATGGGGTGTAAAGGTTTCAAGGTGAGGAAGGAAACAGAGCTCAGGGTGGGGGGAAAAAAACTCCAAAAAGAACAGCGGATCTTATGAGTGCTAGGATTCTGCAGTGGAACAGTTTCCACAGTGTGCTAAAGGTGTTTACTCCTTTTTGATTTTGTCGGACAATTACAGGTGAGAAGAAATCTCCTCACGAGGCAGGCTATGATGCGTTTCTCTGTGGTTCAGGTAAAATGCTTCTTAAACACTTCAGAGTTTGTGTTGGGACTTGGCAATTCCTTTCCTGCTCTGCAGCTCTATCTGATGCTAAGAAGTACTTGTTTATATGCAGTCTGTTGCTCTTAGTAACTTAGCTGCACTTCAGTGAGTTTTTGCTTTCCATTTCTTTAGTTACATTTCTCTAGCTTTGTTCTAATGCCACCTTATTATTCCTCCTTCTAGTTCTTCTGAAGTCAGCTCATTTGCTACTGTGCAGATCCACAGAGTGAGTGATGTTTAAATGTTTACTGAAAATTGCATTACGTGGATGGGTCCTATGGAAAACAGTCATCAGTTTGCTCTGGCTGACTTTTTGTTTTGCAGACTGGCCTTCCGTTTGGATAAAAGAAAGTGTTACTGGAAATGTCACTGTTCTAATTAGATTTTTATTTTATAAACCTGAAAGTAGTAGCTTTATGTCAAAGCTGACATTTTAAAAATGAAATCAGGGGCCATGCAATGGCTCAGGGGTTGGGAAATGGCATTGTGACTCCTTTATCCTTGAACAAGCTCTCTGAAGTTCAGTTCACTTGGGTAAGGGTCAAATGATTTTCCATTAGTTTCCATTTTTGAAATCTGTGTGATTCAGTGCCTTCAGTTAAGTTCCTAAGAGGCAACTGTTCAAATCCCTTCCCTTTGGTTGCAGCTTTTTGACTTCTGTAGAAGATACCAAGATCTGAAATACCTATTTTGTCACTAGTTAAAGAGCTTCTTCAGGAGTATTGTGCTCTAGGGACACCGCAGCAGTGCAGCGCTGCAGAAACAAAACTTTGTTCCATTTTGTTTTCTGATGTAGTGATGCAGTGGAGGCTGATCCTTCTTTCTCTCAGTATCTCACCGTGTTAGCCGAGTATCTGAACAAAGTGAATTTCATCCGAGGTGGTGTTTCAAGCATTGTGCGTATGAATTGCAGGTCTGTGACCAGTTTGCGGGGTGTGTAGGTCAGTAGTGCATAGTCGATGGCTTCATTAGAGGAAAAAAAATCCGCCAGTGGCTGTGCCCACCTTGGCAGGAGTTGCCATCACACAAATGAATTGACCTTTCAAAATGGTGAATAAGTTGGATTTCTGTTTTGCGAAATATTTTAATATTGTTATCCTGTAAGATGGCATTAGTCAGTTTATGTTGCTCTAATTGTCTCTGCTCTGCAAGAGAGTTTGCTCTTTCTCTTGTGTTTTCCCCATGGTAATCGTGACAGTTTGCTTTTATGAGTCACATTTAGAAGAGTCTTGAGACAAAAGAAAAATAATTTTACACCAACAGCTGTGTTGTACAACCTGTCTCATTTATGTGTCACGTTTTGCATATTTTCTGATTATATTAGTAGTGCTTCTATAGGTTTCTGAACTCGGATATCTCTCAGTTATTGTGTATTTTTCCAGAATTTTTCTGGGGAAGATGCTCCCTGCCAACATCCCCCTCTCTTGGTTGTCCATGTCCGAGGCTGGCCAGGGCTGAATGAAAGGCAGATTTACCAAGAGTTTAAAGCTCTTTGTCGCTTTGATGTCAGATGGCTTTCAAAGAACCAGTTCATTCTGCTCTCCAATAAATTTAAGCAGTAAGTGAACAGAAAGTCTTAATTATTTTTTTTTGTCCCTTGATCCGCTTTGATCCAAGTCTTCATCCTACCCTCCCTCCACTGTTCCTGTCCTAAGCTGTAGGATGCTGTAAGCACCCTGCAAGCCACGGCTCATGGCATCTGCTTTCATTACAGTGTCAGGCGTGTTCTGCAAGGCTATAAGCATCACCCTCACCTGCGGGTTTCCGTCTATCGCCACTGGAGGCACTCTCCGCGCGTGAACTGCCTGCTGCAGTGAGTTAGGGAAACCACAAGAATGGGGAGGGGGGAAAGGCATTCCTTGCAGGGGGCCTGGCCCTGTCACAGCAGCAGTCTGCCGCTCTTTTGCAATGTCCTTCTGCAGCCCTTCAGGAGAGCAAGGCGTTCAGAAGCAGGTTCGCTTGCCGGCTGCTGGGTGGCTACTTGTAGGCTTTCAGCCCTGGGCAACTGGACTTGAACCTTGGAATGTTACCCCAGGGATAGCACAAAACTACGTATGTGCTATAACAGACAGAGGTTTATCTTAATGAGCTGTAGTGCTAGCTGTAATAAACTTGAGGATAGAGAGGCAGAGTCTCTCAGGTGTGGGATGAATGTGTTTTTTCTGTGATTCTGCAGCAGAGTCGAAAGCTCGGTAGTAGGAGAGAATTCCAGGTTCAAAGTGCACCCCTCTTGTGAGGCGGTGACAGCGGTGCTGATACAGGATGAATTTCTGGCCTGACACAGTTTGGAAAAGGATCTCAGTGCTTAATAAGAACAAAATTAAGCCCTAAATATAAGTAGCCTAACAGCATTTTATTATTCTTGCCCTTTAGAGTCTCTGGTATTGTGGCACTGTGGTCTCTCTTGGCCTTTGTACTCGGAGGAGCTCCTTGCTGTTCATTCTGAAGGACTGTCTTACAGATGAGTCATGAGGAACACTGATCTTATTTTTTGTGTTTGCCTATGTTTTGGTTTGTTTCATTTCATTCAATAAACTATAAGCAAAAAAAAAATCTATGAAGAGTGGTTTTAATTGCTTTCTTGGAAATGTGTTTTTAAAGAGGCTGTGTTGTTTTCCAATTTGTGGTATTTTGTAATCTGTTCAAGCCATAGTCCCCTCCTGAAGAGGGAGAGATGGTTCTTCCGATGTCTAATTTACTTTGATCCTCTGTTGGTTCTTAAGTTATTCATAACTCCAGTTTGTTCCCAGTGCTTGTGCTGATGTATAAAACACATTTCCGATGAAGTTTGGGAAGTTATGAAATGAAAGAGGTTATTTTTAGCTTCAGTTGTAAAGCAGGGGAAATGTTACTGTTTACCAAATGAAAATGGGCAGAGTTGATGGAGAAACCGCTCTGGGGGCTCATGAAGGATTGTGGGGAAGAGTAAATAATTTGCAGTGCTGTCAGTGTTGTGGAATGTTATTTTCAGTGGCAGTGGGGCTGAGGATAGACACAGATAAGTGGATATTTATCAGCTCCCAGTTTGTAGCATATGCACAGGTCAGGTGAGCTGGCCCACGTTTCTGTTTGCTTCTAGTGCACAGCATGTGAGCAGTCCTTTATCCAAAAATATCATGAGACATGCTTTGTTGATCCGTTTCTCTGATATAGCTGGAGTATTTGTCAGTCCAGGGACTGTGGTCTTCAACAATTTTTTTCTTATTAATTTCCTTCTCTTCTTAAAAACAACCTGCTGATCCATGGTTTCCAAACAATGGTCCCTAGATTTCATTAGTCAGACCTAATTGGATGGGGCCTGTGACCATCCAATACGTAGAATCTGCCCTTAATTGGCTCTAAAATGGGAGCTGTTGCAGGAGACCTTAGGGCAGCAGCATGGTATTGCGCCGTGCCTGAGGATCACATGCTCTCTGCTGCTAACGGTTTGCTGCTTTGCTGCTCTTCAGGAGAAAAGGGCAGTGTATCTTCAGATGTGGTTCTTGAGTTCTGGAGGGCTTGTGGTTTACAGCTCTTATTTCACAAGCCAGCTCTGGGCCAGACAAGTAACTAACTTCTTCATGACCTTTTTTTTTTTTATTAACCGCTTCAGTGACAGGGCTCTCTGTCGCTATGTTCCTTCAAATACCAGTGTAAGTATCTCCCTGTTTATTCTGTAATGTGTTTTTTGTTGTTTTTTTTTTTGTCTTTCAGCATCATTAGACAGCCACCTTGTGTCAAGGAGAGCACAGGCTCTTTGTGTTGTGTAGATTGGGGAAAGTTTTCACTGGGTGTTACATGCAGTAGCATGTATTTTCCCATAAAAACACTCTTGTTGGCTTATGATCTGGGAAACATAATGCCCTTGTTCTCTGGGGTCTGGATTCAGCTAGCTGTTTACACGTGGGAAGGTGCAGCCTCACTTGCATCTAATCTTTACAATCTGAGGATCCTGAAGATACAGATGCCTTTGAGAAGCACAGCAGTTTTTAAGGGAGCATGCACTTAGAAAGAACAAAGAAATTGTTCTGTCTTTAAATTTTGGACCCTTCCTCCCATTTTCTTTTCTGAGTGGTGCACAGACAAATAATGAATTAGTTCCCTGCAGTACTATTCTTTCTCAGTTCACCCTCTAGAGAAACACACTTCCCTGTGGAAGAAAGCAGAGACCCTTTCACCCCTTTTTGGGGAAAAGCCCATGGGTCTGGCCATGCCTTTGCCCTTTCCAAGGAACAGACATACCTCATGTAGCAACATAAGGTAGTGAATCAAGAATCCTGCGTTAGAGCTGGAAGAAGTTATAAATAACAATTGCTGTAGATCTACTAGATACCCCTACTATAAATCGGCTGAGTTTATGTGCAGAGTAAATACACAAAGAAGAAATGAGAGTGGGTTGAGTATGTTCTGATCTCCCTCCTAGGGGAGAATTTACAGAAACAAGTTGCCTGCCTGTAATAACCTAGGGTCACTCGCTGCTCAGAGCCTTTTAAAGACATCAATCAGACGTACTAGCAGTCAATTCCCATGAAATGGGTTAGCTGGGGGCTAGTCTAACAAATCAGAGCAGCAACTTTTAGCTGTGGGAACAGATTTACAAGTTTTTCTGAGCGGCAGTAGATCAAGGAAAAATCTCTCTGAACATGCCAGTCTGGCCATTCCAACCTCAGCTGTTGCTTTTTTTCCAGACTAGGGAATTTTTATTAACTGAAGTTGGAAGTATCAAAAGTAGTTCAGGTTATGCCTGTTCTTGCGCGTCTTCTGCAAGGAGCGGGGGGTACTTTTGATTCTTGTGAAGCCAATTCAAGGTGGTGCAACCTGCCTCGTAACTCTGGCTCTGAAGAGGTGCATGTCAAAGTTGCTGGGTGGCTCTGAGGGCTGGCAGCTCAGAAAATGAAACCTGTCTCCCTGAGAGAGTGATAAACAGCGAAGTTCCTAGCAGTGGTTATAGCACATCTGCTTCTCAGCACTATGAGAAACTTGTACTTCAGCTGTAAGGCTTGAAAGGGTAATTCCAACCTGCAATGAAAGAAGATGTTAAGAGTTCAAGTTGTGAAGGTGTGCATTAAAAGTATAGCCCTGCAAATGGAGCATTGCAGATCAGAATATATCTATTGCCAAGAACAATTTGATTTTTGATACATTGGCTTTTTTTCACACTTCAGGATTAAATATGTAGTTTTTGAGATAACGTCTCTACTCCAGCGGGAAGCCTCTCAGGGCATCTCCTGTTGCTGAACACCCAGAGTGGAAGTCTTGCAATGGAGGAGCTCAGCATTGTCTCACATTAAAAGAAATACTGTCACACCAGACTGTTCTCGAGAAACTTTATTATTTTATCATTAATTTTGAAAAAAGACCCCGACAAAAAACACTGTTCAATTATGCAAAAATGCCTATGGATCCATACATGGAAAAGGCAAAACCATCTCTAACTATTCCTTAAAGCTTCGTTCTTACTGCTCGTGGCTTCAGTGATGACACGCCAGGTACACACTGGCATTGGAGTAAAGCAGGATTTACTTCCTAAAAGCCAAGGTATTCTTTTTATATAGATGAAAATTTTACATATTCCTATGTTTTCTAATGGTGTGAATCAACAATTCTTCTTAATATTATGCATTCATTCAAAATACATCATAGCTGAAACCTTGGTGCATCTTGAAATGGTGAGGTTGCAAATGTCTTGCTCAAGTGAAACAGCCCGGTGCTCAGTGCTGGCATTGCTCACGCCCTTGATGCGAGGTAGCCTGTAACAAGCCGCAATGGCTTGGCTGTATTGCAGCACCACAGCTGGGTCGGAGCTTTGTGGGCTGATGAAGTGACTGAGGAAACTTCTGTATGCCTTGGACATGGGAAAAGCCTGCTGTACAACTGCTCCATTAACACATTTTTGTGGTGTTCTCCATATGCAGCAGCAGATCTGACTTTTTATTTTCTGGTCTTATCTCCCTTTTTCCCATGGCTTTTATCAACAGCCCCGCTCTGCTGGTTGCTGTAGTCTCTGCCATTGGAGAACTGCTCCCCCCCCGGCCCCAGAAGATTAACTGAGGGGGCAGTGCATTAAATGCTGTGGCCGCATTTCTTCCAACAACCCTTATGCTTAAGGAAAGGGGGTGATTATACCCACTTTGACACAAGGGATCCTCAGAAGGGGAGCACTGTGCAGCCCAATCCCCTCTGTAAGGAAGACAGGTGTGTTAGGAGATACAGACCAGTGATTCAGAGAGCACAAATCTCTGTATCTCTTGGTTTGCTGGAGGAGCCCAAAAGCAATGGATTAGAGCTGCGCTGGAGGTGTGGTGTGACTCGTGGTGGGGGTGGCTGACAACTGAGATGGCTGGCTTGCAGAGCTGCCAGGGCTAGCCCACGCATCTCCAGGGGCGCTGGTGGAGAGCTACCCATGCAAGTTTATGTAAGCACTGCATGTTTTGTTACAAAGGCTGTGGCTGAGCAGCAGGGAGGGAGGAATGCTGCCTCCAGCCCTACCTGCACCCCCAGAGACATGTGGAGCTCATGGGGCAGAAGATGGCTGAGGGTGGCTGCAGGGCATGGGCTGGGGCAGGCAGAAAGGGGAGGATTAGCAAGGATGGAGTCTGGAAGGAGAACATATGCAGGCAGAGGTGATGGAAAGGAAGGTTTTCTTCCAGAGGTTCCTGAGGAGCTGTGAGTTTAGCCCCAATCAGCAACTAAGCCCCACACAGCTGCTCACTCACTCCCCCCCGGTTGGGATGGGGGAGAGAATCGGAAGGGTAAAAGTGAGAAAACTTGTGGGTTGAGATAAAGACAGTTTAATAGGGAAAGCAAAAGCCGTGCATGCAAACAAAGCAAAACAAGGAATTCATCCTACTTCTACTTCTACTCCACCTCCTCCTCTTCCTCTTCTTCCTACTATTATTCCTACTTCCCCTTCTCCTACTACTACTATTTGCACTCCTCCTTCTCCTCCTAATACTACTAACACTACTAATACTCCTACTCCTCCTACTTCTCCTACTACTCCGCCTCCTCCTCCTCCTCCTCCTTCTCCTTCTCCTACTACTCCTACAAGGAACACCCTTCAGCAGGCAGGTGTTCAGCCATCTCCAGGAAAGCAGGGCTCTGTCAGGTGAAAGGATTGCTTGGGAGGGCAAATGCAGTAACTCTGAACATCACCCCTTCCTTCTTCTTCCCCCAGCTCTATATGCTGAGCATGCTGGCATATGGTGTGGAATACCCCTTTGGTCAGTTGGGGTCAGCTGTCCTGGCTGTGTCCCCTCCCAGCTTCCCGTGTACCCAGCAGAGCATGGGAAGCTGAAAAGGTCCTTGACCAGTGTAAGCGCTACTTAGCAACAACTAAAAAACCTCCCATTATCAACACTGTTTTTAGCACAAATCCAAAACATAGCCCCGTACTAGCTACTATGAATAAAATTAATTCTATCTCAGCTGAAACCAGGAGAGTTGCAAGGCAGGAGGCCATGAAAAGTGGAGGAGGGTTGTACTGCCAGGATGCATGGGGGACGAGGGAGAGTTTGTGCCCAGTGTCTCACCCAGCTCATTTATGCTTTCTCCTGCTGCAGAA
Organism: Anhinga rufa; assembly: GCA_013400875.1. NCBI lineage: Eukaryota > Metazoa > Chordata > Aves > Suliformes > Anhingidae > Anhinga > Anhinga rufa. The sequence continues at coordinate 11,001 of VZTV01106300.1, read as the reverse complement.
ACTACATTGTTCAGGTTTGTGGTTTTAACCGGTTTTAACAAAACCAGTACTTCGAGTGCTGTGTGAGCACCTTCGGGCTCACCTTCAGGGAGAGAGCAGTCCCGGCTCTGAGGGGTACCCAGGCCAGGGTTGCTCACTTTTAAGCACAGGCACTGCATGCAGAAGCACTCCTGCCTGACATTCAGACCTCTGCCCTGCAGCTTGGGCAGGGGAATGAGACCTGGATCCTTGGTGAGGGGGGATTCAAATGTGCCTTTCCCATCAGCATCCTAACAAGCAGGCAAGTAGTCGAATCCTCTTGCGACTTCTCCCCAGCCAGGTGAGCATATAGAGATGAACAATAGATGTTTCACCAAAGGCAAGACACAGATGGGACTCCTGCACCCCCTCCTCCCCGTGTAGGACAGCCAAGGGCCCCCTCCAGATACAGGAGTGATTGACACTGGTTGTCCTGTTTGTGGAGCGAGTGTGCTAACCCACAGACCTATACAAAGCCTTCTGCAGCCAAGCTTCAAAATAAAAAGGCAACAGCAAGCCTGTTGGCAAAGAACCTAACGCCAGTGCTGTAAGTTAGGCTTGCTTTTAAAATACTTATATGAGATGGAAATCTACATGAGGTAACAGTTACAATGCAGGGGAAACACATGGTGTCCTGACAGAAACGTGTCCAGTTAAAAAGGAAAAAAAAATAAAAATGACTATTTAAAACATGAAAACGGGCCGTTCGCCACAACCCAGGCACACACAAATTGAGGAAATCCAAAAGTAGTTTTGAGTCTGGACCTGGTCCAACCCACTGACACCCCTGGAGTTCACCTGGGTTTCTAAGCAGTGGAAGAGTAATCAGCAAGCCTCATTCTGTATTTTGAAGAAACACAAACTGTTTTATTTGTCCCATAAAACTTGGCACTAGTGATCGGTCAGAGCTGTGGCATGTTCTGAGCTTGCTCTAAAAGATGCTGCTAGAAATTTCTGCTTTGCCTCTGGCTTTTGATTACCAAAGGTCATGCTGTCTATAATTTCTCATTGTTTAACAAGCTACTTGCTTACAAGTGCAGCCAGTGTAACCAAAACAGGCAGTCATTCACTCACCCCCTGGACCTCATCTGTCCTCTGCATGAAACACGTACAACGGACTTTGCCATTCCTACATAAATATGAGGATTTGCAAACCCACAGGCTCCCACAGCTGCCTACAGTGCTCAAAACTTGCCCCCTCCCCTGGGATTCGGGACTCAAGCAGCTTGATGTAATTGTTCCATAGGGCCACTGGGTCATGGGAACTGATGCCACATGAGACGCTGCAGCGGTCCTGCAGCCTCCAGCAGTTGGGCAGCCTCCAGGGGATGGGCTGGGGCTGGCTACTTGGTGAGGGGTGGCGGGGGGCTGTCTGCAGCCAGAAGCATCCCTGTGGAGGGGGGATGCTCTTGCTCTACAGCTTGCATTGATGAATATTCTACACACATCATAACTTAGCACAAGAGAAGAGCATGGTGTTGGGGGACAAAATGCAGTTGGGGCTCTTCCTAATCCCACAGGCACCTGTCGCCATCTTTAGACTCCCAAATACTGGTATAGTCTGGCTGGCACCTCCAATTCCACACCTGCTCCCTACTGAGCTTAGCCTCCTTCACCTGTGTGCTTCCAGTGGTCTTACTGCTGGAGGAGGCACCTGGAGGAACAAATTATGCCTGTTGGTGGCTGCTGGCTGACAGTGGGGTCACACTGAGCAGGAGGCAGGGCTGCTGCTGCACAAAGCACTGCTCCATCTTCCCCCTGCAGTCATTTCCCAAGGAGGATGTGCTTGCCTGTCAGCTATTTCTATTAGTACTTGTGCTAGAGCAGTGGTCATGAACTCCTGGCACATGTGCCACGATTAGCAGCCTCACTGCTGGCAAGGCAAGAGTACAAGAGGGTCCAGGTTCCACATCCTTTCTTCCCAGTTGTTGGCCCCCACCAGGTCCCGGGGTCAGCAAGTGTAGGAGAGAGACGGACTTTGCCTCTCCTCAGCAGGGGAGAGGGGCTGGAGAAGTTGGATTTGGAGAGGATGGGCAGGGATAGGTGACTGGGAGCTGGAGGTGATGTGAAAGGCTTTGCTACTGTTGATCTGCGAGGTGAAACTGGGCTCCAGCCCAAGGCTGGAGATAGTGGCACCTTCACCTGCACATCACTTCCTCCGTGCTGAAGGTTACCACTTCTCTCAGGGTTTTGCATAATCTGCCACATCAGCACAAAGCCCACCCAGCCCACCAGAGATGGGCAAGAGGGCTGGAGCAGATGACATGACGAGCTGGCAACCTGCAGCAAGGGTCCTGCTACTCTCCTCCTCTGGCTCCGAAGTATAAAAATGAATGCAGCTTTCTGCATGGAAAGCTTTGGTTGGGGTCAGCTGTCCCGGCTGTGCCCCCTCCCCTCCCAACTTCTTGTGCACCCGGCAGACCACGGGAAGCTGAAAAAGTCCTTGACTAGTGTAAGCTCTGCTCAGCAGCAACTAAAACATCTTCACATTATCACCACTGTTTCCAGCATAAATCCAAAACACAGCCCTATACTAGCTACTATGGAAGAAAATTAAATCTATCCCAGCCAAAACCAGGACACACTTTAAATTTTCAAAAACTGCTTTTCTTGCCAATAGAAAAATGTTTTGTTTTTCTCACACCATGGATCTGACAACACCGCCTGCTGCTTGTTTCACCTCCCCTTCAAATCCGCTTGTGCTGAAGACTGGCAAAGTCTTCTTTGGTAATCTCATGTAGTGACTCTCTGTCTTTATAGTCTTCACAAGTCTGAAAAACCCATCCACCCACAGAATGTATTCCCTCGAGAGGGTTTTGTAACTAAACTCCTGGGTTTCCAACCCATCCTGGCTCTGTTTCTGCTCTCACCTTGCCCTCCCTGTCCTATCCTTTAAGGCTCTCTGAAGTGTTCTCTGAATGGCTTCTCCAAGTCTCATCTTCCTCTGTCCCCTGACACAGAAGGAGACCAGGGGCTTGCACTGCTGTTGGTGATGTTGAATGAAGCAGAAACATAAATGAGCCTGAATGGCAGCGATGTAGGAAGTCTGCGTTTCACAGTGCTTGCTGGTCTGACAGGCATGGCAAAGGTGAGGAATGCCATGATGGTGACAACAATGGCGAGGTCAAGCCTCATTTGGGGGCCCTGCTGCGGAGGCCTCTTTTGGACAATGACAAACAAGATCAAACTGGAGAGAACCATGAGAGGGGTAAAAATGAGGTAATTAATGACAGAAGTGAAGACAATTATTGCATTGCTGCTCCCAGAGCCCTCAGTGAGCAGAGCTTGTGAGTCCTTCATTTGGTGAAATCCCCCATGCCACTGAGCAGGCAGGACAGGCTCTGAAGAAGAGCACACACACAGGATGAGAGGGGCTCAGGCTGACTGCGCTGGTGCCGAGTGGGGGACAGGACCCTCAGGCACTGTGCTGCACTGGCAGCCATCAAAAGGAAGGGACCGGCATTGTATCCAGCGGAGAAAATGATGCCCAGCACCAAGTCAAGATAGCTGAGAAGCTCCCCTGAAACTGCAGGTGACTGCAGGTCCGTTAGTGTTGGCATGGAGGTCACATCGGCAATGGCCAGAGTTAGGACACACACAGTGAATTTGCTCCTCTTCATCCTGGAGGACAGAAAAGAGAGGATGATACCATTCCCGCTGAATCCCAAAGTGGGATACTTGACAAAGACTGCCTTCAGAAATAACATGCTGTCTTCTCAGCCCTTGGATTCGGTCTCGTCAGGCTTTGCTGGATCTATAATGAGGGTGTTTGACTCTGTCATGGTGTCACTTGAATCGAGCGCTGGTTTCTCTTTCAGCCAGCGGGGGATGTTCTGCCATCAGTTTGCATTACTGAAGCTGATGGAAAAATATCATATCTTATTATCAAATAGTTTAAAAGTTCGTAGGTATTATAATTCAGAGAGATTGCAAACAACTTAATTTCTCATGAGTCCAATGTATTAGGAACAGAATAAGTCTCTGAATGTTACTTTAATTAAACAAATTACTTCACCAAAGGAGAAATGGGTTTATCAAACACCTCAGAGTTACAGCTGATATGCATTTGGTACTGCATACCCTATCACAGCTGTTTTACTGAGTGATTCCCAGTTCCCGTTACAGCAGGGATACAAAGATCTCAGCTCAGGCAGGAAAAGTGGAAGGTAAAAATAGTTTCCTGCAGAGAGAAAGCTGCTTGTTGGAGAGGAGTTCTGCAAAGGTTAGAAATAAAATTCTGCAAGTTATGCAAAAGGCCACGCTCACAGTATTGATCTGATAGCACAGCAGTGATTCTCTTTTACATAGCACTGCATGCAAAGAAATAACTAGAAAAAATTAAATACGATATGGGCCTACTGATCATATTTTGTGGATGAGTATTAGGAATCCAGAGCCCCGAAGCAATGAAAGATGATGCTTCTCATGTGATAAAGATGCAGCAAATGTGGCCATGTTAGCAAATTATCTGTATTACAATGTGCTTCATCAGCTACTAAGTACTTTTCATGGAAACCAATCTGATAAAATCATAACTATCATCAAAGAAAAAAAAAATCACCACAGCTAGATAAAGTCTTGTTTATGTAACCAAAAAGGGTGCAATTTTTTTAGAGCACACGAAGTCATTGATCAAAATTATGTGTCCCTCTGTGTTAAAATGGCAATTAATGCATTGTGTTAATACATAAATATTCACAAGTATATATACATAACTCACAGCATCATTCGATCTTGCGCCTTTTGCTATCTAGTGTAGTTTGCTGATATTGATATAGGCTTGGAAAAAAAGTACCAAGCAAAAGTACCAAGCACAAAGTACCAAGCATCTTTTACTCCATTTATGGTAATAACACCTGATAATGTTCAATGCTTTGTGGGACGAGGGCCTACATCTTCCACCAGTCATGAACTTCGTTGTAATTTTACTCCAAGGATCTAACTGGGGGTGCAACACTGATCCCTCCAGCTCTTGTGTGCTGATTTCAATCGTTCTCTGTATCCAACAGAAAAAGGGAGAGCTTGCTTGTTTTATAGGCTTGCGCTCCCTGAGGCTGTGTCTCCTTGCCTTGAGACATAGCCTTAATACGCCTGTTGTGAGGAAGGGCTGGGTCCTCAGCTCTGTCACCCTGACCTTCCCCAGTGTGTCCTGGGTTATCTCCTGTCAACAAAGGCGAAGCACCGCCTTATCAGCCTGCTTTTAGAGAGCTAACAGGGAATGCCCAGGGGCATTTTAAAAGTATATAAATAAGCATAAAACCCTACCACTGCTCTTTAAAAATGGGACAATGAAAACTGGGCGAAAAAAAAGATTATAAGTTTGAGATTAAATTTTTATTCTGGTGTGTTTGATCTCTGAGTTTTGAATGAAATGGCAAAAACCCTTTAGGCTGTTTAATTACTTCTTTGTATACTCCATTTATTAAAAAGACTCAGAAAAATTTGAGTACTAGATGGCATTGATTTAAAACAATAAGCCAACGAGTATTACAATTCAAATTGCTTTTCTTCTTTTGTAAGCAAAGTAGGCCAGGAGGCATTTGCTAAGACTCTTGTTTTATGCTTACAGCGCCCATACCTACCATTCCCATGTCATCCTTGCTGGGGCAGAACATGAGCCTTGTGGCAACCTCACATGCTTTTTTGGCTCTCTTGAAGGAGGAACTGTGGGCACAAGGGCGTACACTTGCTATTGCAATTGTTTAAGGCTGCTCTGGTCTCCAGGGAATCGCTGGAGATGGCCGCCTTCTTTCTCAGACAACTCTCTTGCTTGCAAGACTTGCAAAACAAAGCAAATGGGATGCTGAAGGCTCCACTGGTCATACAGGGATGGAAAGTCCCAGACATATTCATGAACTGGATTAAAGTTAAATAAGCAGACTCTATTAGTACCAGTGCTGCAGACACAGCACTCAAATCCAGAATTCCCAAGAGCAGAACAGATGCAAAGGAGAATATACTGATTTATTTTTTTTTTTGCACTAAACTGAAGTGAGATCATTAATGTGCTGAAGTAAGTGGGGACGCAGAACTAGAAGGGAGCTTTTACTTTCCAAAGCCCAATGTCTTGTTTTGTTTTTTTTTTTTTTTTTTTTTTTTTTTGTTTTTTTTTTTTTTTTTTTAAAAAAAACCCATATTTAAGCTGATTGTGCTCCTTCCTAAAGGTATTCAGGATTTTCTGCCACCCTTCTCCCAGCTTGTCCAGAAACCGCGGTTCTCTGATGACCAGATCAGTTTCCAGCACTGATGTACTGTCATGCTAGAGGTGATATGATCTTGTCAGCCAGGCCAAGGTGCTCTGCCACTTTTAGATTATGTCTGACATAAGTAACCATGTCATTTCCTAACTGGAGGAAAAAAAATATGCTTCACAGGCAGTTTCCCTCAGTTTTTCAGAACAAAAATATAAGTCAAGATTCAAGCAAGTTTCAGGTTGGGTCCTGTTCCCAGTCAGACCAAGGGGTGAGCTTTGCTGGAGTTTTTGATGGGAGCTGCTGCAGTAATGAAAATGTTTAAGATACATGCTTAAAAATAATTACTTTTATCTTGAATAATGCCAGCATGCTAATTTTCGCAGGAAATGTGTAGTTGTGCAAGTGAAGAATTGCACATGTTCAGTGGCAGCAACCATGCTCGTGGTGATGGGAATCCCAGCTAATACAGCTTGTGACTTCTTCGCCAAGAGGGTTAGTGATGTCCCATGGCCTGTAGATGAGCCGTGGGGGAGGAAGAGCTAAAGGCAAAGCTGAGGCAGGTTACCGCGTGCGCTTGGACACACCCCAGGGTTGACATCGTAACTGGAGGGACATCACACAGCCTCCAAAAAGGTAACATTTCCTCAATGCTCAGTGAATCTAAAGGGTTAAGATGAAAGAGAAGGTTTTCTTTTCTGCCTAAATTAGGAAAGCAAAGAAACTTCTGAGATTCCCTGTTTTGTGTGTATGTCTGTGTCCTGGAAGACCTGTACCAAAAAAAGACTTCATGTAAACAATCGGACAAAAATAAATCATCTCTCTGAGGTAGAAGGAGCACATTGTAAGAGGGGGTGAAGGCAGCCCCTGGAGCCAGTGGGTGATTTTGGCATGAGCGTGTAGAGAAAAAAGAGCTTTTATTGCTGGTGGTGTGACACCCGAAGGGCATGAAGCAGGTTATGATTAGACTGAGTGTGGAGACCTGCTGGGTAGAAATGCAATGATGGGATGTCGCAGGGAGATACTGAAGATGCACGCTCTCCATACTAGTTTTATCTGTGCTTTGAGGGCTCTGTCTGCACTGAAGTAAAGGAAGAGTCACATAGCGTTTTTCCTTAGAGTTTTTTTTCTTTCCACCATTCTCTTTTTGTTTTCCCCATCTCTCAAGTCTTGTCTGGTACTTGAAGTGGTCACAAGAAGGAAGTTAACATCTCAAGGGAGAGCTGCAGAGCACATAGGTGAGAGAGAAAGGGCAGAGGAAAAAAAAATAGCCAAGAAACAGGCATAAAGGAAAAAAAACTGCTGTGGACATTGGAGTAACATGGAGGACAAAGGAGGCATAACAGTCATTTTAGTGCTGCTTATTCTTGTCCTTTTGCTTGGTCCAATTCAACACAGGGCTGAAAGTTTGAAGCCAATGCAATGGCAGAAATACTATTTTAAGGTCTGTTTGTTTTCAAATCAGCTGTCAAACAGATGATTTGGCAGCCCAGGACTTTGCCTAGCCCCAGGAGGGCATCTCTGGCTTCTACATCCATCAGATTGTGAAGTTATCCAAGAGTAGAAGCGACCAGGGCAGAGGCCCAAAAAGGAAATGCTTCCCCTCCTTTCCCCAGAAGTGTTTTCAAATCCTCATCTGAGAATCCTCATCATATGCTTTGGCATATGAGAAAGAAATGACCCTAGAAGGGAGGGGCCACCTGTGCCTATTCCAGAAGGATTTTGACTCTTATGCAACATTTTGTATGGAAAGAAAGGCTTTTCAAAGCACAAACACGTCATTCACCTCGTGGTGCTACAACAGCCATGTCCAAGAGTGATACAAGGGGTCGATCTGCTTGTGATACAAGGGTGTAACTGAGATATGTGAGGAACAAGCAAAAATATGAGTATTTCCATGCTGGAAGATTGTGCCGGTTATGGCGGTTGGGGACTGCTCTCAGCTGTGAATTAGGGCAGAGAATGTATCTCCTGTTGCATTAACATAAAGGCCTGTTCTTGGAAGCCAGAAGGTGTAATTAGGCTTACTCAATCACATGTTTCCACCAGGGAAGTCTGTTTCACCACTGACAGAAGGGGATGAATGCTTGAAAAGCCTGGCCTTGTTTTGCCTGGCATGACATGCCTTCAGGAAACCCACACCTACAGTTTAATGATCATCATGAAAAAGGTTTGCATTTGCAATTATGGGACAGACAGTGCCACCCCCTCAGCTGTTTCTTCCCAGCTGATGAAAATGTGAAGACTGAAGCATTTAAGCCTTGATTGAATAAAGTGCCTGAACACAGGCTTGAATTTGGGTGACACAGTTTAAACCATGTACACACGTTGAACTTGCCTTTCAGAAGAACTAGTGTTTTGTATATCATACAAAGCCTTTGTATTCAGAGGCTCCACCCTGATCCCATCCTCAAGTACACATACCAGCTTGCTTAAGTAGCTGAGAAGATGCCAGAAACCCCTGTAAAGCTGGTTAGCTGGCATCAGGAAGCACCCTATAGCCTGGGGCTTATTCCCTGTTGCTGGGCTCACAAATTCTGTACTGTTTTAACTCTACCAAAACAGGATTAGGAGACGCACATGGAGACTATCACAGTGACAGGAACAAAAAATGCATGTTTACAGGTCCTGGCCAGCATCCTCCTATATTGCCTCCTCTGTCACAGTGCAGTCATCAAATGGATGGTCATGATCCAAGAGACACGGACTCCAGTGACTTGTCTGCCACATGAAGGATGAACCCCACTGCCTCGTTGTCCAGCATGGCTGCTCTGGAGCTCCCCATCACGCACAGATCATTGCCAGCATATGGAGGCAGGAGAGGGTGAGTGCCATAACCTCCCTTATCATCGCTGTGCAGGTGTATGACTGCTGGTAGACCCTTTAGCACCAGCTTCAGAAATTCATCCACCTGCATGGTCCCCGGCACCAAGGCAAGCCGTGGCGGTAGCAGGCAGGGCAGGTAGCACACACCAAGGAAGCTGTGGTGGCTCTGCACTGGTGCTGGACATCTGTGCCTTGTCTGCAGGGTCAACAGGGTTCTGCTGGCCCAGAATGGTGGTGACCTGCCAGTGGCTGACTGCTTTGAGATCATTTCCTTGCTCTGTGCTTTTGCAGTTCTGCTCCTCCTCTATTAATTCCAGTATATAATTTATTTGAAAAGGAGGGGGCAGCCCACTGCCCGTCCAGCACTCTGTTTCAGGACTCTGTCCCTCGAGTCACCTGGCAGCTCTTAAGGATGGCACTCGATCTCTAAGATGTGTCAAAAGACAGGTCTGGTTTTGGTCCTTGGCCACCACAATGTCTCCAAAGCTTCCCAGTGAAAGAAAAAGATACAGCCCACCTAGTTATTTTATTAATCTCTTTACCTGCTTTTTTCTTCACCATCAACTTTTTTCTACACCATCAACTAGTCTTACTGATTCTTCCTTCCCCCATCCCTGTCCCCAAAAAACCAACACCGGAAACTAAGCCTTTCTTCACCCAGGAGAGTAGTGAGTTTAATTTTGGCAAGTTATGTGTATGTGTATAAATATTATGCATACTATATACTACACAGTCATCTGGAGTATTGGCACATTCAGTCTGATGAGGAGGCACTGTCTAGCTCTGTGACTGACACCTTGTTATCTCTTTCCATCAGTCCATATTTGGAGGAGTACTAAGGAAATAGCTTTGCTGAGAATATATCTCAGATCAGAGTCTGATTTCTTTGTACCACAGCAGAACAGTCCACATGACAGCGTAGGTGGAGAAACCTCAATCTGTTATGGGTATTAAGTGTGCCTTGAGTCATGCATGTAAACTCTGCTCCTAAATGAGAATGTATATTCCTATCAGAGGGAATGTGGGTGCATGTAAACCACAACAATGTATTAAAAGATCAGGCCAGGAACTGGGAAGAAAAAATGTAGGACAGTGAGGCAGAGAAACAGGACAGCTGATACAGAGCTGCCAACCTTTTAGCTTTTTAACCTAAGTGCCTCGTGAGCAGTTAAAGTGCAGTTAAGCGCTTACTTGCCAGGGCTATATCCTGTGGTTTTTACTGGGACTGTGTTGGTTAGGGAGCTGGTGGTAACCTGAACATTGCTGTGCTACCCTGACTCTCCTCTGCACAGCCATCTCAGCCCTACTCCGTCCCACCACAGGTGCACAAGCAGACATGACTGCCCACCTGGGACATGCCCTGAAGCTCTTCCTGCGGCTGGCTCACTGTGGCCAGCAGCATGTATTGCATGGCCAAAAGCCACACAGAAATGCTGGTGTGTTGCTCATAGGGCAAGAAAAATAGTGCGTCCTTGACATCAAAAGATAAAGGAAAGCATGACAAGGAAGAGAAAACATAATCCTAGGAAATGTGTTCAGCAGGAAATACAGGCAGCAATAGTCCCTGGAGCATCTAAATTCTGAGGAAAATATTTTATTAACAAAAGACTGAGACTTCAAGTGAGTCTGAACACATTTTAGTTGCTGGAAGTCCTTGTTAAGGGAAGGGAGAATGTGGTGGTGTCTTTAATTTCTCCACCTCAGAGGAAGAAGGAACCCTACGTTTTGATGTAGGAAGAAGCAGTGGAATTTATAAAAAATACAGAACTTCAGTTTCTTTATCTCCAGCTGCAATTCAGTGGTTGTTCACTACCTAACTTATTTTGTGTTATCTCAACTCTGCAAGAGCAAATACTGTTACCAAACCAACCTATGAATAGAAGAGGACAAGTCAATACTGTTTCTGGAATCAGACACACCCAATATGCATTGAACCAATATGACAATTGAACCAAACACCGACTCA
>VZTV01106296.1:35576-69017 GCA_013400875.1 Anhinga rufa | reverse complement strand
CCCCCGGACACCCTTTTCCTGCCGCCCCGCCCCCGGCCGCCCCCGGCGCCGCCCGCTTCGAAATAATCACAAACGCCATTTTGGTTAAAAAAAACAACACAAAACCACACACGTGCCCCGCTGTTGCTTTCCCGCCGCCCCGGCTGCCCCCACGCTCACAGCGGGTTGGGGTAGCGCCGCTGGGAAAACAGCCTGGGCTGGCTGGGTCGAGAGGCGGCGGCGGCGGCGAGCTGGGAAGCAGAGAGAGACGGTGTAAGGGAGGGTTGGGCCCCACAAGCGCCCCTCCCGCATCACACCCCCCCCACACACACTATCCAACCCCCGCCCCGATTAGTTTTCTGATGAACACCAAACTGTCGCGCCCAGGGCGGGTGTCCCCCGCTTCCCCTGCCCGTAGCATCACCCCAAAAGCCAGGAGCCACCCCCTGCCCCACCCAGCAACACCCCAGAGGGGTGCTCTTACCTGAGAGACCTGCGCAGGGTTGAAGAGGGGGATTGCCCCCATGGGTGGGGGGGATTCATGGGAGCCGGTCTGGAAGGGGTGAAGGGAAAGAAACTTAACTGCCACCCCCCAGTTCCAGACACCCGGTCCCCGTCCCACACAAGCACGCCTCCCTCCTCCCCTCACCTGCGCTCCGGCTGTCTCCCCGCCACCCGCATCCCAGGAGCCTTTCACCCCAAGGGACACCGCAGTACCAGGAAAGGCGTTTCCACCTTGCATTCCTCCAGGGGCAAGCAACCAAAAAAAAATAAATAAAAGACGAGAAAAACCACCTTAGAATTCAGAGGAGCAGCTTCTAAAAGGCTGACAGGGAGAGGGGCGAGGGGACCCGCGCAGCGTTTACCGGCGTTTCGGGATGGAGCCTGAGCCGAAGGGCTCGTCCCAGCCGCCACAGGAGCCTCGGGTGGGGATGGCGACGGCGACGTCCGTTCCTGAAACCACAGCCACCCGTTTATGGCGAGGAGGCCACGCACCAGACGCCGCACCACGCCTTCAGGGCACCGCTCTGCGCCCATCCTGCCGGAGGCGTACCCCGAGAGCTGCAGGCGCCCAAGCTGAGGGGGAGCTACGGGGTCAGGGCAGGCAACCCCCGCACAAGGCTCAGCCGCCCGGCGAGCTCAGCATTAGGCAGGCGGCTGGACACCAAGTCTGCGCACAGTGTAAGGGGCCACCAGGGTCCGTGGGTCCCCCTCTGCTCCTCATCTCCTGCTACTTGGGGGAGAATATCCCAAAATTTCCTGCTCCAGGACTGTAGGTCATTCTCAACCGGGAGGAAACTTCCAGGGGAGGGTTTCACCCCAACATCCGCCTCCAAGCCCACCGCCGGCCTGCAGTCGGGGACGGGACACCCTGAGGACTCGGCCAGGACGGGGATAACCGCGCGTGACTGCTTCCCCGCCTCTGCTGCGCTGCCAGTTACAGAGGTTTTCCTTCCCTTCAGCTCCTAAAATCTGCCCCGAGCGGTGCCGCTTGCGGCTGCTGCTTTCCGCTCCGGTGGAGGGCAAGCGATCCCCGCAGAGTTTGCCAAGTGCTCGGAGGACCTCCCGGGTCAAAGAGGCGTTATAAATTTACAATTATTATGAATCAAGGATTCACCTCCGGGCCAAAAGGGCTCCCGGTCCCGCTCTGTCCCCACACAGAGCGGCTGCAGCCACAGAGAGCCGTGCAATGGCACGGCCCAGCCACCTGCACGAGGACGGAGGGAGAAATAGTGGGTGAAGGGGGAGACGCGTCACCTGTCCCCGTGGCTGTAACCCTGGGTGTCTCCCGGGGACAGGACAGCCTTTCGCTCCCTACCTGCGGTCCCAGAGTGGGGGAGTCCGGGGCCGTCTCCGGCACGGCTCTGGGAGATGTTTCCTTGGTGGGCTTCGACCTAAACCAGCCGAACCACCTGAATCCGGAGCTCTGGGAAACAGACAATGGAAATGCGTGCCAAGGGGAGGACGCCACGGCCACCCAGATGCCCCCGCCACCAGCCGGGAGCGGGCACCGTGGCCAGCGGGGACAGGCAAGCTCGGAGCACGAGGCTTCGTGTTGGCTCCGGCACGCTCACCTTATCCTCGCCCGGCTTCACCACTCCCGCTGGTGCCGGCTCTTCAGCAGCATCTTCAGCTGCGCTCTCCGAAGAAGGCCGGCTGTCATCTTCCAAGGAGACGGTGGAACTCTCCGAGATGGTCCGAGCCCTTTCCTTTAACTCCTCCTGGCACCGGAGATCAGAGCTGCCACTTGGTATTCCCAGAGGAGCCACCCCAAGCCTGACCAGAGCATCCCTGGCACTCCTCTGCGCCAGGCTTAACAGATGGGGACCCCCGCGTCCCTCCCCCAGCAGGCGTGGAGGGATAGCGCCTGCAGCGGGGACGGGGTGCAGGGGTGTCGCGGTTTAGCCCCAGCCGGCAGCTAAGCACCGGCACTAAGCTGGCAACCACGCAGCCGCTCGCTCGCTCCCCCCACCCCTGTGGGACAGGGGAGAGAATCGGGAGAGCAAAAGCAAGAGAACTCGTGGGTTGAGATAAGAACAGTTTACTAATTAGAATTAAAAAAAGGCAATAATAGTAATGATAATAACAATGATTAGGATAATATAATATAATAAAAAGGAAAACAACGAGGGAGAGAAACGAAACCCGAAAGGAAGGAAAAAAACCCAAACCCAAAACCCCACAAGTGATACAACCGCTCACCACCCGCCGACCGACGCTGTCGGTTCCCGAGCTGCGATTGCTGCCTCCCCCGGCCAACTCCCCCCAGTTAATATACTGGGCATGACGTCATATGATATGGAATATCCCTTTGGCCAGTTTGGATCAGCTCCCTTGGCTGTGCCCCCTCCCCTCCCGGCTTCTTGTGCACCCGGCAGAGCATGAGGGGCTGGAAAAGTCCTTGACTAGTTCAGCACTACCCAGCAACAACTAAAACATCAGTGTGTTATCGGTATTATTCTCATATAAGTCCGAAACACAGCCCTGCACCAGCTACAGTGAAGAAAATTAACTCCATCCCAGCTGAAACCGTAACAAGGGGGCAGCCCGTGGTCCCACAGGTAGGAGGTGGGAGAGGGCTGCCCTCCCTGTCAGGTCCCTGAGGGGACGGCTGGCACCGTGATGGCGGATTTCCATGCAGGTGCATGGAAGGAGGAGCCAGTGAGTCCCAAATCCCCCTGGGGCCCCCAGTGGGATGGTCTCCCTGACCCCTCTGACTCACCTGCTCTGCTGGGAGGGATGGCTGCACCCCGTCTGGGGAGAGCGGGGCACCCCGGGGCTCCCCAGCTTCTCCTGTGGAGCAGAGGGAAGGACACAGTCAGGGTTTGGCCCAAGGAGCTCCTGCCATGTATTTCAGAGGTATTTTCAGTGCTTCTATCAGCCCAGCCCAGAGCAAGGCCGCGTGGGCCAGATGTCCCCCCCCAAGAGACGCAAAAGACCATCCCAGACCCTCTCCCTGCCCACGCCAGCACCAGGGAGGGAGTAAGGCTGCACCGCCGCATCTCAAAAACCTGCCTTGCGCTGCTGGACGTGAAGCTGGTTTTCCCATCTGACAGGGAAGTGGCAGCACTGCCACCAACCCACGGATGCCACCCCTTGTTGCTTTGGGCAAGGTCTTCCAAAAATGAAGAGCCGCCTGCCCAGGGCAGCCAGCGCTGGTGGACACGGTTTGCATGCACGGCACCAGGGCAAGCGCGGCTCCGCGGCTGGGCAAGGCTGGAGGGAAACCAGGCGCTGAGTGAAGGCAGCGCTGGCAGGGAGCAGCGTTTGAAGTGACGCACGTGCCACGGGGGATCACACTTCCCCGAGGAACCCCCATCCCACTGCTACTAGCTGGGGGCAGGCATTTTTGCAGAGAAAGGAGGCTGGAGCACGTACCTGCTGGTGGCACCACCTGCGGAGGGGGCTCAGCAAAACCCCCTCCCGGAGGGGTGGCCGTCCCTGGGCCGAGCGTGGGGGGCTGCAGCTCTTGCCAAACGCCGAGCGGTGGCGATGCTGTGACCTGAGCAGGTGCTGGAGGCTGGAGAGACACGTCCTCATGGGAGCTGGGTCCCTGGGGCGGCATGGGCTGGTGCCACTGGTCGTACTGGTAGACTTCACTCTGTGGAAGCTCATGGCCAGGCAATCCATCTGCAAAAAAAAAGAAAAAAAGAGGAAAAAACAACAATAAAAAACCCACCGCACACCTCAGGAGTTTACTCTGGTGTTTATCATTTCATTGGGCTGTTGCACCAAATTCTCCCCTTCTCTATTATACATCAGCGGGAGCCAGTGGGTGAGGCGGGACTCTGGGGACTACGTGGAGGCAAGGGAGAAGGTAGGGCCCGGCAAGGCAGCGGAGACCTTTCAGAGGCTTCAGGGAAGGTGGGCTGTGAAAGACAGGGGGAACCTCCCAGGAACACGCCTGAGGTTGTAAATGAACTCGGAAGGGGAAAGCTCTGGAAGCAAAGAGACCAAGCGCCAGCAGCACATGCCCAGCGGTTCAAAGGAGCCTGGGCCCTCCAGCCTTTTCCTCCGCTCCTTCTGCACACCCCGAGCGGGAAAGGAGATTCACCGGGAAGCCGCAGCCTTCCTTCCTGCTTCACAGGAGTGCCCACAGATGAGTTTCTTGCTTTAGGCAGATTTATTTGGGGTTGGTTTGAAAGGCAGGTTGAGCAAGTGGGGTTTTTGTTTTACTTATCACATACACACACGTTGCTCTGTCTGATGTTAGACACAGTGCAGGCAGCACGCTGCCGTTGCTCCCAGGTGTGTGTCCTGCTTGTTCCAGCTCTGCGACCTCCAGCCAGAAATGTGCTGGGCACTGGGAAGTCTCTAACATCGCCGTGAGGCATGGCCAGACAGGACCCAGACCCCATGGCTCTGAGCCTAGGGACAGACTGTGGCACCTCTTGGGTGCGGTGCTACAAAACCCTTTGCTTTGCCTGCTGGCATTGCCTCCGGCCCACTCAGGGTTGGCTTTGCACCTGCGAGCTGCTCCTGCGTGGCCTGGAGATGCTTGAGATCCACAGGGAGGAGGATGGATGCTTGACTCCACAGTGCCTGGCAAGCTCAGCTGGAAAAAGTCAGGAAGACGCCCAGGCTGTAAGGATGGAGAGGGAGGTTGCTGTGTCCACGTGGATCCCAGCTTGGCTCCTTGTTTCAGGCTTTGTCTTTCCAAGATGGATGAAGTCAGCACCAAGACAGCTTTCTCTGCATGCAGGTTCCTCTGGATGGTCTTCTCAATGAAGAAAAGGGCCAAGCATCGGGAAAGCGGGCTGCTTTCCCGATGGAGCAGACCTGGTTGCTCGGAGAAGCCGTCCCTCCATACCTGTGACTTCTTTCCAGGGAAGGATGATCATAGCCTGAGCCCTGATAGCAGCAGAAGGCAATCAGGATTGATGATCCTTTTTACTGCCTGGGAGAGCTCTTTGAAGAGGAATTTGGCAGCAGCATGGAAAGCTGATAGGAAGAAATGGCTTGGAGGAATTTGTCATGTTTTATCCTGTCTGCGCCGGCCTTTATTCTCCACCCATTGGTGCCAGCATGCCAGCAGAAAGCTAGATCAGAGCAGCAGCGAGGAGCAGCGGGCTGTGCCAGGGCATTCTGCTGATGGAGGCGGCTGTGAGGCAACACTGGTGGGTCACCAGCCCCTGACTTCTCCTTGATGGGACAGCCTGATGGACACGCTGCCCAGCTAGGAAAGGAAAGCTCTCCAGCCCTTCTCTTGACAGCCACCCAGGGGAGGCTCACATCCCTCACCTTGATGTCTCTTGACCCTCTGGGCGGACTGTCACTGGAGGGGACTCCTGGGGCGCCAAGAGGCAAAGCAAAGGGATGAAAGAGGCAGCAGGGAAGGGGAAATGCTGGGGCTTCACCAACAGGCATGCTGCAGCCCAGCATGCAGAAGGACAAGCTCCTTCCTGAATCTTTTCGCTCTGCAAGTGTGAAATCCCCTTAGTTCAGCTCCAATTTGCATCCTCCGAGGACTGCCTGGGAACAGGGCTGTCTCCCCCAAGGCTCAGCCAGGAGGCACGTGCTTCATCCAGCCCCAGCCCCCCTTCTCCTCCCACGGTGCCCATAGGGACTCCTGAGGCTGCGGTAATTAGGCCAAATTACTCAGACTTTGGATGGAGGGCACAAACCCCTCTGTTTGCAGCCCATCCCTGGCAGCCCCATGCCGGAGGGATGCATCCAGGCAGGAGTAAAATTTTGAGCTCTGGGGGGATGTAAGGAGCGAGGAGCAGCTGCTGAGGAATGCTCTGGGGAGCAGGGGGCTGCCTCCCAGCCCGTGGCAGCACGACTCCACATGCGGAGAAGCCCGCTGCGGCGACTACAACCTGCTGCTTTGTTTTCTTTACCTGCCATCAATGCAGCAGCCCAGGAGAGCCCTGGCTGAGCAGGTGCCACCTCTGGAGGGAGGTCATCTTCCACCTGCAAGGAGGCAGAGGGAAAAGGGTGGTAAAACAGACGGAAAAGGGATGGCACAGGGCAAAGACTAAGGAAACCATGAAGCCAATGTAAAGGAAAGCATGGTGCTCGAGGGTCTGGGGCTCACCCCTACCCTGGGCTGCGGGAGCCTAGGTTACAGGTGAGACCCATACCAGCACGGTCACAGCTCTTTCCCAGCAAGTGAAGGGGGCTGCAGCACCACTGCCCTGCTGAGAGCAGGCAGGAGGGGCAACTGGAGACAGAAAAGGGCACAAAACCAAAAGCAGACATGAAGCCTCAATGAAGAGCATTAATCCAAGGACCAGACCACAGTTAAGGAGCCCGAGAGCACACATCTGCAAGGTGATGCCCCACCAGTGTCCTCTACAATATCCTCACCACATGAGGAGATCATCATTCATGCACCAGCCCCTGACTGCTCTCCTTGGGCCAAGACAAGAAGCTTTTTGCCCCATGAGCAGCTCTACAGCCCTCGCTGCTCACACCCTCAGGTGCTGGAACTCCCCTGCTCCTGCTGAAGCTGCAGGTCCAACCGCAGAGACCACATCTCTGAGCTCACCAGCCAAGGGGGAGGGCACCCGGGTAACAACGGCCTTCAAACCTCCGTACCTGTCCCCTTGGATTCAGGGCAGAGGAGGAGGATGCTTCCGCAGCCAAACTACAACGCAGACCAGCTGCCCCCCGGCATCCCCGCTCCTCCTTACCTCCCACTCCCGGCAGCAGGCTCGCAGCTGTACCAGCCAGTCGGGCTCCAGCGTCTGGTCCTGTTCTGGCATCTCCAGGAGCAGCGGGTCAGAGAGCTTCAGCCGCTCAGCTAGCTGCAGAGCCAAGGAGGGCAACGGGGCTCGTCACACATCCCAGCTCCGCGGAGGAGAGACCAACCCTCGCAGCAATTGCACGTGGCCAGGCACACAGGCCTGGGGCAAAATAGCGCCAGAGCTGCGCTTCATAATATGGGGGTTAACATAGCACCAGCTTCTTGTGCAAGATGTATTCCCTCTCCTGCATTGCCGCGGAGAGGTGCTGGCCCATCCCGTGCCCCGCAGACAGCCTCCCGGCAGGGCTATCTCAGCCTTCTCCACAGAGGTGTCAAAGATGCTCTTAACATCAGGGAGGCAGGTAACTATTACCATCCTTTTCTCCTCAGAGGTAAAGGAGCACCTTTAATCCCACTTGGCAGCCAGCCCGGGGCACCAGTGGGTTTGCAGGACACCCTAGCAGGAGCTGCGGGAACAGCCCAGCTCCCAGGGCTATGCACCAGCCCCAGACCTGCCCCACGAGGGTGGGTGGCAGTCAGTAGGGTTTGAGCTAAGGGCTCACCCAGCCATTTCCTCAGCTGGCTTTGCAACAGGTATTACCATCACTAATAACCACAGAGAAAAATACAGGGCTGGGAGGGACCCTCTGAGGATATCTGATCCATCTGCTGGCGCTCAAGAAAATTCTGTGTGCCCACACCAGCTCATGCTTGTCTGATTTTCACTTACAAATCTCCAGGAAGGACACTTCATAGCCTCCCAGGCCTGTCCTGGTGCTTAACGTCCTTAGAGCTAAAGAGTTTTTTCTTAATATTTAAGTGAAATCCTCCCTGCTGCAAATGAAGCCTCTCGATTCCTGCTCCCACGGAAGCTGTGGGGTCGGTCATGCACCACTGCAGGAAAAGCAGCCTCCTGCATGCTGGAGGGCTGTTATCACATCCCCCCCATACCACTTCCTCCCCCAGCATATCTTGCCTGGAAAAAAGTAACCCTGAGGCCTTCTTTGGAGGTCATTTCCCCCTCAATCTCTTGTCACCCTGCTCTTCTCTCCTGCACTTGCTCCAATTTGGCCCCGTCTTCAAGTGCAGCATCCCAAACAGGGCACAGTGCCCCAGCCAAGACCCCCAAGACCCAAGCATGGGGGGACTTATCACCTCCTTGTCTCACACATGCTGTTCTTGCTCTCACAGCCCAGAATAACACTTTTTCCCCCCTTTTTTTTTGCAAGAGCATCCCATTATATTACTGCTCAGCACTTTTTCCATGCTCTACTATCTCCCCCAGGTCCCCCTCTGCAGTATTGCTGCTGCATGTTTAATTTCTCCTGCGAGAGAGGGGTCCGTGCCGCCCTGACCGCAGCCATCTCAGTGACACAGGGTTCCAGCTACTGTCAAAGGAACAAGAGAATCTTCTGGGGTGACCCAACCCCCCGGCCCAGGGTGCGATGCAGAGCCAAATCGCTCCGGACAAACTGCTTAGACAGGGTTCGGTTTTAAGATAGCTGGATGAAGGGAGACGACACTCACCCAAAGCACCGCTCTTCATCTGAGCCTTTACTGTATTTTCTTTTACTGGTATCAATCCACTTCTTGGGAATTTATCAAGCTCCCTCCCAGCTCCTTCGTGCTCATTTATCCTCCACGCTTTGCTACAAGGCTGCCTCATCAAGGGCCACCACCAAAAGCCTTCCAGAGGTGACTTTGCAGCTCAGCCACCCTCCGCAGCCGCACGTCTCGGCTATTCCCACCCCCCGCCCTGCACCAGCCCACATCAACTCTTTCTTCCTATTCCCAAAATTGTTCAAAACAGTCTAAAACAGCATGAAATACACTTCCCACCTCCAGGAGGTTACCGTGAGACCCGACCCACGCAGCCAGAACCCGGCTCAGGGCAGGGGCCAGCCGCAACAAGCAGAGTAACCCAGCCAGGAGCTTGCACTACCAGACCCCACCATCCCGCCTCTTTGCAAACACACATGTGTTCATCCTAAATCAATTGCAGGAAAGAGGAAATTATAAGCATGATTACTCCTAAACGGGGGGAATGTTTAATCGAAAAGCCAATGTGCACTTTGATCCAATATTAATGAACCAGCACCTGGTTGTATATCGTCCCCAGCTTCAAAAGAGGGGAAGTCTTAATCAAACACTAATGTGTATCATAATTTGTAACACAGTCTAAAACATCAAAGACAAGAGTGTCTACAATGCACTAGTTTTTCAGATGAAAGTGTTTTCTCCCAGGAGAAGCATTATCCCCAGCAGAACGGTAGATCTGAGAGGCTGTTAGACAGTAAATATGTTTCAGCGATGGGGTGGAAGGGCTGCACCAGCCAAGTTTTAGGCAATTTCTACAGCACCTGCTTCAGACAGGCATCCCCGCCGCCCCTCATCTCACAGCACGGCAGCTTTTGCCCCTTCCCAACAGAGGAAGCATTCAAGCAGCCTCAGCAATGCCCCAGTAATGCACATGGAGTGGGCAGACCTGCTCTCCTGAGAGCCCAGCCTGCTCGGGGGACCTGGGACACTTTGCTTCTCCCCTCCCTGCCCCAGAACCCTGCTCATGAAGCAGAGGAGCTGGGCTCAAGGCTACAGGCTGGGACACGCTCCTGTTCACTGTAGCCCCAAAAGAGCCCCTGGCAGGGAAATGCAACAGTGGGATGATGTGCTGGAGGGGAAATGGCAAACACTTACACTTCAGCTTCTTAGGTCTGTTCCATTTAGAAGTTCAAAGAGCCTCTCCAGAATAGAAAACATCCTTTGCTTCCAAATAACTCTGTTCCTACTTGGCAGTCAACACAATTCCTTTGTTTTCTACCCTAAATCCACAGGTATTAGAGACCCTGCAGAGGTGCTGGCTTTGTCATGCTCAGCACTTGCCAGGCAGCAAACCCTGGGGGGGCTCCTCAGAGCTGCCAAGCACTGGGGAAACTTCAAGGATGCTTCCCAACGCACTAGGTCCGGAATGGGTACCACCCTGCCAAGGATGCAGGGGACTATGAGACTCACCTTCATCACTTGCTGGGCGAGGACGGGGTGGGTGGCTGGATCCTGGCCCAGGAGGACAGTGGCAATCTGCTCACAGTATTGGAGAGCCTGGGCTGGGAGCCCGTAGTCGGCCAGGCGAGAGGCGTAGAGGAGCTTGTACACCTCGAGAGAGGGAAGCAGAGCAGACATAGGCGAGTGAGGAGACGCTCGCGCCTGCGAGTCCCCTCTGCCCTGGTGCTGGCACATCATTCCAGCGTGACTCAGAGCACCCTGGGTCATGGGTCTTATCACCCAGAGGTCCCCTGCAACTTGGGAACATCCCACCCATCCCCGTGGGGAAGCCTGGCCACACACCCCGAACTGTGGTGCTGTCACGAGGCCAGCCCACCATCTTCATTTATCCATCCGATTTGTGCAGCGCCCGAGGCAGCGGCAGCTGGCTCCTTATTTGCAATATGAAAAGCTGACCCACTACGCAGGGAGCAGGAGGGGAGCTGGACCTGAGCAAGCACCAGTCAAGCACACAGGCCCCCAAACCTGCCCAAAGCCCTGCCCCAGAGGAGCCCCTCAGCCGGGGCAGCCTCCTCATCACTCCCAAAGCCCAGCGGGGGGACAAGCCTTGGAGAGCAGCCCTAATCCCTGGCTTCAGGGGGGTGGATGCATGTTTTGGGGGAGGTCTAAGCTGTTGCACCAGATGTGCTTGCGCATCCCTGCTACCTGGAAGGGAAGCAGGAAGAATTTGGGCTGTCGTAGCTGCTGGCAGTACTCAAAGATTTCCATCCGCTGGATGACCTCCGTCCTGGCAAACTGGGCGAACGCCTGACTGCAGAGGAGAGGGGCAGGTTCAGCAAGCAGGAGCAGAGCTCTCTCCCCACACCGACCCACACACAGATTCACAGCTCCACCACTGTGCCAGCCTGCAGCTGGAGAGGCCCAGAGCAAAGCTCACGTTAAGAGCAGTAAAAACCCAGAAATAGGGATTTGTTTTGCATAAAAGTGAGATCCCGGGGATGGGGAGAAGGGGGGACACATCACTCTGGCAAGAGTACCACCTCCTGGGCTCGCTCACCGGTGGCTGCTGCCCAGCAGAGCCATGCGGTCTTCTTTCACCCCAAAGTAACCGAAAGGAATATCTGCCATTAGGTAGCAGAAATGAGCTGCTTCAACTGCTCCCTTGTCAGCTGGATGGGAGGAAAAAAGACACTTAGTCCTGAGAGAGAGGTCACCATGTGGTCAGGCATTGCTTTGGAGGCCACCAAACTCACATGAAAACCCAAACGCAACCGCCCCACTTTTGTTCCCTGTCCACGCAGAGCCTGATCCCTCCCTTCTCCCTGTTTTTTGTCTGTTTTCCCCACTGGCTGCTTTCTATACCTAGGAGGAGGTTTCAGTTCAGTGGTAGGACCAGGGGAGCCTGAGCAGGGTCCAGCTCCAGCTTCAACTCTGCAGGGTGCCATTATTGGCAGGAAATCCCCAAGAGTCCGTGCCACCTGGAGCAAGTCTCAGTCCCTGCAGTTATATATGCCCTCCCTGGGTCCAGCTGCTCCGGGTGTCTCCAAAAGTGCAGCTAATGGATGTGCCTGAGCCTGACTCATCTGCCAGCATGAAGGGCAGTGAGGTGCATTAACACCTCATCCCTGCCACCGCACAGGCGCTGCAGCTCTGGGGGTACAGGCATGCACACCCCATCTCAGCACCAACATACATCCATGCCAGCGTCAACATGCATGGTGACAGTGAAGGTGTCCGCCCACTATTACAAGACGGCAGGAGCATAACTGCTCACGATGGCCTCGGCTCACCCAGAGCGTCTCCCATGGTGATGATGGCTCGGTGGTTCAGCTCCATGTCCCCAACCTTGTTGGATAGCATCGCAGCCAGGTGGGGCCTCCAGTCTCCCCATGTGGCATCCCCGCAGCACTGGAGGGAGACAAGAGGAAAGCGAAGGTGAGCAGAGACGGTCACCACAAGGTGGGTGTCACAGGCAGGTGACAGCACAGGGCTACACATGCTGGGGGCAGGCTTTTTGCTCACGGACCAGCGTTGCCTGAGGGATCCTTCCAGACATGAGCTGGAAGAGGGTCCGCAGGGGGTCATTGGTGGCCAGCGTGCTGGTGAACCTGTGAGGAGACAGCAGAGATAGGGCTGCCGTGATGGGACCCCCAACCCCCATTCACCTCCAAGAGCACATCCCAAATGTCCCAGGAAAGCAGTGTCCTGACAGGCTTCCTGGAGAAGGCAGAAAGGATCATCAGCCCATGAGGGCGATGATCTGCATTACCTCCAGAGCAGGCAAGTCTCCAGGACAACGCTGGATAAAACCTCCTTAAAAGGATTCGGGTTGCACAAAACAGAAAATTTCTGCTTAACTCTCCCTGAAGGGATCAACCCAATCTAGACTAAGTACGTTAATTCCACCAGAAAATGTTCAAATGAGTGGGATAAACAGCTCAGACCAGACTGGATCACGGTGAAGATGGCTCAGCTCCCCTTACCCCGACAGCTGCCTTTGCTAGGGCAGCAAGGGCAAAGCCAAAGACTCAGAATAAATCCACCCCACATCTCCAGGGAATGGCTTTCCTTCTGCTTTCCAGCCCCTGCTTGGTTTATCCTGTCCACCAGGAAGCCCGAAGGACTCAGGCCCATCCAGATGGATGCCCCCTCTCCCCTTTGCCCCTTCTGAAAGGGGGCCCAGCTGAAATCAATGCTCATTTTTCAAGGTACTGGGGCTGAGGGCACCCCAAGGAATAACAGGCTTGGCAAAGCCAGTCACAGCTCATCACACCTTGCTTTTGCTTCTCCGACTTACCCATTGAGCACCCAGCTGTAGGTCCGAGGGTCCATCTTGCTGGAGAGGAAGAGGGCATGGCCCCACAGCTGATTTCTCATGGCCCAGACCAGAGCATCCTGCAGCCAAGGTAGAGAAGAAAAAGGGTTTGCACTTGCTCTGCTTCCCTGCCCTCCTCCACTGCCAGGGGACCCTCTGCTCACCCAGCTCAGAGAACCACCCCGATAACTGCTCTGGCTTTAACTAATACCCTCTGAAAAACTCTTCCATGTTCACAAAGGCCCTTTTATCTTTCCACCTTGCATGATGACAAGAACCGAGACCTTCACAGCAATATTGTCTTCCCTGGGTTTCCAGGTCTGTGCTGCCTGTTAGCTCTCAATGCCATCGCTGCAGGATCCCACCCTGGGCACCCAAGTTTCCCTGCATCCAACCCTCCTCTCTCCCTGTGCCTTTGGTTTCCCTTGAGATCACATAGCTGCAACTAAACCCATGGTGCTGGTAAAAGCCTCTGCATCTTGTCTTCACTTGGGGCCCTATCCCAATGGTGGGAAATCACTGCCATAAGCCCTGTTGTGCAAACACAACTTGAAGGGTTGATCCCACAACCACAAGGGACCTTGTGACCACTCTTCCCTTTAAAACCTGCCTGAAGAGGCCAAAGGGGCCAAGTTAAAAAGTCAGTGCTGTGTCCTGGATCCTGCTCACCACTTACTTTCTTCCTGCCGTAGTAGAGGAGCTTGGTGAACTTCTCCACTATCTGTGCCTGTGTCTCCACAACGGGAGGGACCTCCCCCGTGATGAGGTCCAGCGTCCCCGGCTGACGTGACACCCACTCATCGTCCATCAGGCCGATCAGGTTTGCAGCAGGGTTTTGCCTCTTGTACTTCTCCTGGTGCCTGCAGTCTTGCATCAGCAGCTCAGCCGTGTCTGAGCCCACCATGGACTGAGGAAGGGAAGGGGAGAAGCGAGGCCTGTGGAGGCTGCCCCATGAGCAAAGGCTGGCGGCACTTCCAGCCCAGCACCTTTACACTTGTATCCTCGTTCTAGCACACGTCCCCAGCAAGACCAGCCTTGGCCACCAGCACGCAGTTTTGGAGGACAAATGATTCAGCACAACTAGCAAGACCTTCACAGCACTCTCTCCTAAGATCTTATTCATCTGCTTCCAACAAGCAGCCACAGATTACATCGGGTGGATTTCACTGGGTTAAGGGAATAATCCCCTTTTAAGCATAAGTGCCAGCCCCTCAGTGAAGGTGGCACCAGTCCCTTTCACAGCTGCTGTAACACTGGTTGGTAGCTCACAGGGATGAAAAGCAGTCATGGAGAAGGGTTTGCTCCAAATATCCAGGCAGTATCACCCTGATTGATAGTACTATGGGAATGGGATGCGTTTAAGGTACACCCCCCTGAAAATAGCAACTGCATCAAGAGGCACCTAAGGGCATACAACTTGTCTCACTTCTAAGATCAAAAG
Source organism: Anhinga rufa (assembly GCA_013400875.1). Lineage (NCBI taxonomy): Eukaryota > Metazoa > Chordata > Aves > Suliformes > Anhingidae > Anhinga > Anhinga rufa. The sequence goes on along the minus strand of VZTV01106296.1, from coordinate 54,593 downwards.
GGTCGGCCCCTTCCACGGGACACCTACCCCATTCTGCCGGCAGAGGAGGATCAGGAGTTTCCAGAGAAGAGCTGAATCTCTGCCTCTCTGTGTTGAGAGATCACAGCTCGTGGCTATCTTCTGCTGGCAAAATGTCATCACATCCACTTTGTGCAGATCTTCCCTACAGCAGCAAAGACAGACATCAAAAGAAACCCAAGGCAAAGCAATCTAGGACAGCATCCAGACTCAAAGCATCCCCATGTTCACCAACAGGGATGCCAAAGATTCAAAGTGAAAGATGGAGACAAGATCCCCAGTGCCAATGAACGCATACCACATTGTCCACACCAAGCTCAAAAAGGCTTAAATTTTATCATTATTATGACTCTCTAAAGATTTCTGTGTTTCAGGGATGCAGAGTACATCTCAACGCCCCTCTCTGCCTTCCTGATATTTTCATCCATCCGCCTGCAAAGAACCTCAGTTTTGCTTTGCTGTGCTGTTGTTACAGCCATGGATGTCCGAGGCTGTAGGAGCAGGCACACATGTAGGCAGTATCTTTACTTAACTGGCATAGTGCAGGGAGAAAGTCACGCTTGTGACCACATAAACCCTTTGGGTCTGAAACATAAGCAGAAACCTTTAAGCTGTGTGCAAGTCAGACAGAACTGCTGCCTTAAAATAAAATAATCAGACAGTTAGAAAGGGTGGCTGAGACAAAATCAGCCAGGAGAGAGGGACTGGGGATGGAGATGCGGATCCTGACTCAATCACACCCAGATATCATATGGAGATTCCTAATGTCCCCTTCGGCACAAGTGGTAACCTCCAGGTCTTCTACCCAGCTTCTGGGCATCCACAGTTCTTGGTCAGTAAATTATTTTCCTCAGTAAATTGTTTTCCTCCTTCTGCAAACTCCTTTTCTCTCCCTGCTTTGGTTATGAGTGACCAGAACTCATGCTGGCATAACCGGTAGGATACAGAGACAACGCACATGCTGATGCAATACGCCATGATTCATTCCCAGGCTCACACTGGATGAAGGTGCATGCTGGGCCTGACCCTGCTGTGCTCAACAGTCCCAAGGGACAAAAACCTTAGGACAAGCTAAACCACAGGTTGACCCAGAGCTTTAGACATCCAAAGAGATCTCCCAAAAATCAGTTTTCTGGGACATGAGTACAAAATAAGGTCAGACATACAAACCACACTAAACCCACACCCTGTGAATATTCAGAAAAACCTTCCCCCACAATCCATCCAACCTACACAACAGCAAAGGGGCTAGACTCCCAAGCTGAACCTAGACTTGGCCTTTACAGATCTCAAAACCATGGGGACCCTAAAGTCTGCCCTGAGCTCACGTCTCCTCCCAAAGGAGATGCTTGCAGGCCAACTGTGCCAGCACAGTCAGGAGGTCACAGCTCCTGGACCTGCCAGTGCAGCCTACCTGGCCAGGGGCCCTGGGAAGGCCTGTAGCTCCTCCAGCTCTTTCATGTCCTGAAGGATTACCTGAAAAACAAGAGCAAATTCAGCAGCTGGACTTCAGCAGTCAGGCCAGCCCCAGGTGGGCTAGCTGAAAGTCAGTGCCTTGGCCAAAGGTTCAACAGTGCTGATGAACCCATTCTCTGTGCTGGCTTAAGGTAACCCCCCAGAGCATAGACCCTAAACCATCACGTGGACCCCAGTGCTAAGGCCCAGGAAAAAAAAAGCCTGTTGAGATGGCATCTGCCTCCTCTGGGAGGCAAAATAGGAGACTGAAAGTCTGTGGTGGAAACTCAGGGGATGGCTACACCTCTGTATTGGAGCGCCTCAGGAAGGTGAGCAGAATTATCCTTCAGAGAGGTATGGACCGCATCTGTCCCTGTCAGAAGAGATCACTGTGAAGAGGTCACAGACAACAGGGGTCATGGAGCTGAAGGAGCAGGATGCAGGGCCCGAAGCAACACCCAGGCACAGGCTGCTCCGATGCAGACTCAAGAGTCCGTGTGGGCTGGAGATAAGACAGCAGCAGGGGACGACCGGAAGGCTGCCAAGGAGGCCGTTTGGGTGACAAGTGGTGTTTGCGCCCCTCAGAGCAAAAGGGGCCACTCCAGCAAGGTGACCGAGGCGGGTCTGGGGTGCCGGGCGGTGGCATACCTCCAGGCTGTGTAGCTCGACGTGGGCTAGCTGCCCCTCGGCAGGGCGGTGGGGACACACCAGCACCAGCTGGCCTCTGGCTCCAAAGCACACCGCCATGTGCGGCAGCGAGAACTTCAGGGGTACCACCGGGGTCGGGGTGGACACCAAGGGACCCCCTGCAATGACACACAGGCCACCATGAGTCCCCTCACCCTGACCCCACACCACCTCCACTATGGAGGACGTGACCTGGTCCCAACCGGGCCCTCCAGTTTAAGTAATCCTCCACTGACCCCCTTCTCCAAGAACTGTCCCCCCCAAGGCAAAAGGCATGCATGGCAGCTCCTGCACCTACGAGGGCAGACCGTGCACCCACCCCGCAGCCCCCCAGTCATGCCTTGCACCCGCACGCTCTCCTCCACAAAAGGACCAAGATGCAAGACAGCAAATCTCCTAACGCCAGCCATTTACTTCCTTGCTGCTGCCTTGTCAGCGGGACCAGGGCCCCATCACACCTCACCTGCTTGTGCTGGGCTCCAGGTCCCCCAAAGCATGGAGTCGTCGTCGGCACCATCACGGATGTACTGGCTGAGCTCGTAGCTGCTGGAGCTGAGACCCGACTCACGGTACTGCAGGAGCAGGCTGGGCTGGCCCGAAGGCTGCAAGGAAGGGAGAAAACACAAACCTGGCTGAGAAACTAGGGATACTGCCGCTTTCCTGCTCCCAGGGCAGTGGGACAGGCTCTGCTGCTCCATGAAAGTGCCCAGCAGAAGCACAGCGCAGCCGATTTCCATCTGAGCAGCTCACACCCTTCAGCATCTTAGGTTCAGCAAGGCACATGCCCTGCTCATACCCAATGGCTTTTAAAATAATTTACATCAGCCACTGGTCTAGCCCAACAGCTTTCCTAGCCCTAACGTCGACTCCTCAACACATCCAGCAGACAGGGCTTGAGAACCCCAAAAAAACATTGCCCAGGAGCAAAACCACCACAGCGGCTTTGATTTGATCTTTTAATTTGCTCTTGGCAAAACACAGCGATCAGGACACAAGTGTGATGGAGCAGGACTTGGTGGACAGACCTGACAATGACACACAGCTTTTGGCTACCTAGGCGGGATGCAGAAGAGCAACCCACCAGGCCTGGATTTCTGTCCTGCTCTTGGCCCTGTGTGGGAGCGTACAGCCTGGGGGAACGACAGCCCAGAAGGTGGAGAGTTCATAAATACTAATAATTCACTGGAATAATCCCCAGAGACTGTTAAGCACAGAGTGCAACATAGCAAAGCAGCCCTTCTCTCCTCAGGAGGAGGGATACATGGATTGCTCCCAAAATCGCTGGGAGATCCCCAAGCCTTTTGTCCTCCAACCCCTGCCCATCTTGAGGTTACCTCTCGGGGCTGGCCACCAGCCTTCCCTGAATCACTGCCGAGGGTTTCTCCCCCTGCCCGCTCCCTCCTGTCAGCCGAGATGTAGCTCTCCTCACAGGAGTCGTAGGTCTGGGTCCTGCAGACAGGAGCAAAAGGAGACACCCTGAAAGTCAGAGATTCTGGGACCAGCCACAAACCCCCTAATTTTGGAGCAGATGGTTGCACCAGGTGATGCCCAGACTCCCCACCCTTACCTGTCCTGCCCCGGGGGGGCTGTGGCCAGGTTGGGGTGGTAACCCCTGTAGTAGTGCTGGTCCTGGTAATTGGTACTCTTGCCATAAGGCTCTCCCTGTCTCAGGTCTAGAGAGAGAATCAAGATTTAGTGTTGCCCCTCCAGAGCAACAAGCCATAATGAAGTTGCAAAAGAAAAGCAATGAGTCAGGCAATTTGCCATGCACACCCCATTTGCTTCCAAATTAGCGCGACGCATTGGAGGTATGATAAAGCCCTGTATACGTTTGCCAACATGTCAGTGATGTCCTTTCCTCTTTTCTCCCTTCCCTTTTCTTCAGCCCAAGAACTCCAGAAACAGCAAAAATGAGCCCTGGCCACCCTGATCACACAGCACCATCAGCATTGAGTTCAGCCTGGAACCGGGAATGACACAGGATTTTAGCCACAGAAATCAAGGTCAAACATTCCCTTGGGTGCACCTAGTTCCTGCTCACGTTTCCCAAATGCCAACTGAGGGCAGTGCTGCATGGGGAGACCAACACCGACAGCCTAGGAGCGTGGGCAGGAGAAAGCCCTTGAGATGTGCGAGCCCTGGGAGAAGAACCAATCCTGGAGAAATCGTCGCCTCTTCTCCTGCAAGCAAGTTGCCTCCATCCCTAGACCCAAAGGATAAGCCCGCACCTCTGTTATCCTGCCAGGCCACCGGCTGCTGCTGGCGGCTTAGGTAGGTGTAGTCATCCCCGTAGCTGGCTGCTGGATACTGCCAGTGGGGGTCTTCACGTCCTTGCCTGAAACGCAACACAACATAATCTGAGAAAAGGCACCGCTGAAGGTTCTGGACCACATCTAGGGTTAGCCTCATGCCACGGATGGGACTTTTGGAGGCAGAAAGGGTGATGGAAATAAAGCCAGGTCCCCTGCCCAGGTGCCCTGCTCAGCAGCAGGGCCAGAAACTGGTCCAGCATCACACCTGGAAGGAGCAGCAGGAGGTTGGAATACCTTCTCCTCCCCATCTATGAAAAAGCTGTGCACTGCCATTTCAGAAGATGCCAGGTTTCAGCTCGATGGTGTGAACTTGTCATGGGCATCAACCCTCACCCACATTTTAGGAGAGGTCCCCAAAAAAACATTTTCTCCACCAAGCTCGGGAGCTGCTGTGTCCACCACACAGCTCAGCAGGCCTCCCCCTGCGCTGGAGCCCAGCCCAAGCCACCCACCCGGCACTCACGTACCTTAACCCTTCACAATTTGCACAGTGATTTGGTCAGCCCCGTGCAACAACCCCCTTCCCTGTGCGAGCACCACACCACCTCAGCACAAACTCCTGCGTATCCACTCCATAACTCACAGAGGGCAATTACTCAGGCAAATCAACCCATATTTGTTGGAGCACTCGAAGGTCTTTCTCAGCACCTAGAGCATCCTCTAGCCTACATTTTATCCTTCCACCCTCCGCTGTTTCAGCAGCTGAGCTTGCAAGCTCCCTTTTGCTACTCTAGTAGCATTTGTATTTTTATTGTTCACCTTGCACTTGGTAAAAAAGAACTGCATTTAATCAAACCTTCAAGAAAAATGCACCTCGGGACCGAGACAAAGCTTGTAAAATGGCAACTGCAGAAGTCACAGCTGTAGGAAGAAACTGGAGCCACAACTGCTATGCAGCCTTAAATATAGAAGTCACCGGCTGCTTTAATAGCTGGACATCACCTAATCATGCACTGCCTCTCCAAGCCTGCAGCTGGGGGCTGCTCACCACTCTGCCCACGCCATGAGGAGGGCAGCACACGTGTTGCAAGCCTACGAGAGCAGTGAAGCGGTCAAATCTTATTTTAAAAGGGTTTGCAAGGAGGAGGCTCAGCGTGAGCATCGCAAAGTGAGGCAGCTCTCACCTGGAGTATGGCCTGTTGGGGAAGCTGCTTTCGTAGTACTCAGCCTGGGAAGCCGGTCTGCGGGCGTCCCTCCGGGGGTGGTGGCCCTCATTCTGGGGGTGGTGGCCCTCATTCCGGGGGTGGCCAGGGAGGTGGCTCCCGTCCCAGGATCCGGGCCGAGGCGGGGGTCCCGCGCGGAGGAGCTGCCACCGGGGCTGCGGTGGGGGGCCGCAGCGCGCCTCTCCCCATGCCCCCCGGGCCGCCTGCCTCTCCCAGGGCTGGGGCAGCTGGGCGGGGGCCCAGGGGTCCATCACAAGCTTGCCAGCGAGACCCTCTCCAGCTTTGGGGTTAAGTCCCAAATAGCTTTAGTGGCCTGCAAGCAATGAGATAAACCGCAGTGCATTTGATCAGTGGCTTTTCATCCCCCTCAAAGCCCCCTGTGAAGTCTGTTGCCACCCGCTCCCTGCTTCTGGAGCCTGCTGGAAACCCACCATCCTTTCCAAAATGCCCAGAGGCAAGGAGAAGCTACATCCTCATTTGCCTAAACTTGAAGCTCCCCCTAAAAACATCAGGATGAAATGGGCCATTTTTCAAAGCAACAGGCATCCAGCTCTTCCTGGAGCACGAGGCAGCATCCAGGTAGCATCCCCCTGCACCCCCAGCAAGCCTTGAAAGCACCACCACTCACAGCCTCCCCAAGCAGGTGACAAATCAGCTTTACCTCTGTGACAAGGCAGTGAAACCTCGTTTCATACATGGTAGGGGAAGGAATATTGGCAAAGCTACAAGCAGGACAAAGAGTTTTTCTCAAAGAAATGAGCTGGGACAGAGACAGGGAGAAATGGAGATTTCCTCACATGAGCTATGAGATTGGGTGGGAACAGGGATTGCCTCCTGCCTTCCAGCTCCAGCAAGAACATAGCAGGTCAAGCAGACACCAGATTTACTCATAACAGTCCCACGCAGAAGAGGAAACCTTGAGGAGAGCCCGGGGCAACACGCGGGTGAAGCCCCAGCTGCTGGGGGCTGCCACCCTCAAGCCCCCCACGTCTCCTCTTGCGGTGCCGGTACCCAAACTGCCCCCACAAAGGCTCACAAGCCTTCCTGATGCAGGCAGATGGCCAAAAGCTGTCTGAGCCACTTGTGACACCTCTCACTCCAAGTTTAAGGCATTTTGAAGTCATTTCAGGGCTGGGGTGGGACACACTCAGGTCTGAACAGAGGTGGCTCAGTTTGTGCCCCTTCTAGGTGAGATCAGGGTTAAATCCTTGCCCTAAATAGTCCCCAGGCACAAGCATCCAGACACCCATCATTTCGGTCCCACTGAGGGCCCCCCTAATTTTCGGCCAGGGGTTCCCACCGCCATCCGCCCCCCGCGGCGGCCACACACACCTGCTCGGAGGCCGCTGGGGCCCTTCTTCCGCTCCCCAGGCACCGCTGCCAAAGTCCACTGCCACATGGGCTGCCGGCCGCCGCGGGGGGCAAAGGGCAGCCTCTGCTCCTCCACCCCGGGCCAACCTGCTCCGCCACTCGCCTGGCTCCCACGGGGATCCGCACTGCTCTTTGCATCCCTGAGGGCCACCTTCCCCGTCACTTGTGCCTCCTCTCACCCAAGAGATGGAGCTAACAGCCCTCCAAGCTCAAAAAAAAAAAGCCAGATATTTCTCCTGTGGGTTTTTTTTTTAATACCATGAGATATGTAATCTCCTCTATACACCCTCACACTTCCTAAATAATAATAAATAAAACCTGCTGGCTGAGCTGTTGGTTTAATCCAGACCCAGCTACAGCTTGAACAAATAACATCCATCCCACCGGCCACTGACTGGAGCAGAATTTGGGCAGGATGGAGCCAAGGTCCACGCAGCATTGCCTCATCTGAGTACTTCTAGGGCAATAGTGGCCTCTCTCTATAAGTGGCAGGGGATTCCTGCCTGGAGACCCTCTCCCAAAATCCCCCGGGCACCTTAAAAACAACAACAAAAAAAGGAGTAAATGAAGGCAAATGGCATCACAGAAAACCACAGTAAAAGCTAGATATAAAAGCCAGCATCTTCCACTCAGCAGCCTAGCGACATGCCATCTTCCCTCCCTTCGCCAGGGAAAGCAGGCACGGTTGCCTAGCCCCCAACACCTCCATTTGCCGAGTGCTAGCAGCCAGAGTTCAGCCCGAAGGCAGCACAGAGGAACACGGGACGACCAGCAGAAAAACAGCTTTTTTCCTTTTCTTTCTTTTCTTTTTTCGACACCCTCACAGCCCAGGCTTTCCCCAAGAAATTTCCTCCAGATTATGTCCACCGTGATACCGCAACACCGACTGATTTGGAATTTGCAGGCAGGATCTTATTCATCGCACCACGGTGGCACTGTCAGGCAAAACTCTATTTTAATGATGTTGGAAGACTACATATAGTATAGCTTTGAAATTTCCACCCTACTGGGACTAAGAAATTTTCCCTGGTGATCTTAAGAAATAAGCATTCCATCTCTGCAGAATTCAAGGTTTCAAATAAAAAAAATATCCTTAGCACTCAGCCGTACTGGAAGAAATGCAAACCAGGGAAGTGCTCTCTTTGTGCTGCCAAGCTGCTTCGGCAGAATGAAATTAAGTATCTCCTATCTTTTTCACAGCTGCCTTTCAAAACTTTGGAAGGCTTTGAACAAAGTAAGAGGTCTGTTATGGACAGGTCAGGTCTTCCGGGCAAGTTAGAAAGGAATCCTAGAGACCGTGAGGATGCCACTTTTAAAATATAAATCTATATATATATATATCATACTTCCACGTGGCTGCTGTCTAATAATTTTAGGTTTCTAGCCAAGAGGTGACTGCTAGATGTTTCCAACCTGTTTTAGAGCAACCACAGAAATTTATAATGGGAACCTGCAAGGGTTCAGCGAGCACCACAAGACGACACTGAGAGCACCCCCAGCTTCTCGGGCTGCTATATCCAGCCAAACCGGGCGGATCTGTGTTGCGAGGAAGACTCGGGAGCTTGACTTGCATAAAAGCAGCTGCAACTGGTGATGCTTGTCTTTGAGATTAATGGAAACGCTGTACCAGTCCGTACTAGGGAAGGAGATGCAGGAAACGCTACCAGCAACGTCAAGCTTCAAGCAAAAGTGGCTTAAAACGGACAGTTGAGGAACGCCAGTTTAAAGGAAAAAGCAGAAGAGTGCGTTGGAAGAGGAGAGAGCCAGGGGAAGGAGCTGGGAAATGAAAAGTGAAGGAAGAAAAACAGAGATAAAAGGACCAGATGGGCTAGAAAGAGGGAAAGAAAAGGGTAACCCTTTAACTATATCGCTTCTAGCCAGGAAATTTCTATTTTAAAAAGATTCATAGCTTTCTTGGAAATTCAAGCTCTGGGCCATAGGACTGCCATCGAGCTTACAGGACTACTGCGAAGCAGGCAGCACACGCCACAGATAACATTTGTCAGACAGAGCTGAAGGGACACCACTATCTCTTTAAAAAATCGTTTTTCTGCTTTAAAAGGTTTCCCTGCTGTTGTCACAGTAACAAGATTAGGTGGAAAACATTTTTCTTCATGCCCTCCAGGTATTTGCACGATGTGCTGGGGCTGTGTTCACAGCCAGCCCTGGACACTCGGGCCAGCCTCCCCCCAACCAAACCCAACAGGTGAGAATAATTAGCAAAGCCTCATCAGAAATCTTTGTAACCCAAGATGAAAAATCCAGGTGCCTTCAGTACCTGAAGCTATTTTTAGGTGATTTACATTGTTTCTAATTAGTTCTGAGATGAGATTACTACCTTTTTTTAAATGGCATCAATAGGAAGCTTTGTTCATCTCTGAGCTTTAGCCCCCCTAGAAATGCGAGATATATAAATATACACACGCTTTTTTTTATGGAGACATCTTAAGCATCATGTCACGGCGCAGGGGAGTTTGAAAGGGCTGGCTACAGTCAAGAGAAAAAAACCTGAAACCGGCTCATCTCACACCACATCTGCGTGGCAGAAACGCAAGTAGTAAATGAGCTACATAAAACACGGAAACTCATCTTAAATATTCTTTAGAGTGAAAATACCAACCCTGAACATGCTGCCAGCATTCGAGACATTTGACGGCATACTGCACATCACACAGAGACCAAGACAATTAAAACAACGCAGGAAACCCGGGAGCTCGGGTTCCCAGGCAGGCTGAGCACCTGCACCAGCATGGGGAGAGCCCTCATCTCCAATCAGTCTCAATGGCAGCTAATTAATTAATTAGCTTGATCACTCCTGCCAAGCTTACAGGGAAGGAGTGGAAAGAGCCCCTGCTCCAGCTGGGGTGGCATTTGGGGGACATCCCACTGGGAGGAAGGTGGTGGCTCCCAAAGCGGCCGAGACACATCTGCTCCTACCTGCAGCCACTGCACTAGCACCATCGCGCGGATTTGATCCAGCCAGCGTGGCACCGCTGCGCGTTTCCCCATAGCCAGTTTGTGTGCTCACGTTTTCACCACCGGTTGTGCACCTTCTATATTCCCCACATTAGGCTGTTTCCAGCTTTGAGGGACTGAGCCATCCCTCCCGCCACCCCCTCCCCACACACAGTCACATTTAGCAACATCCAGACATGCCTATTAATTTTTTGAGACTTAGGCAAGCATATTAATTGCATTCCAAAGGCATTCAGCAGACAGCAAATTAAGAAAAAGCACTTTACGCCCCGCATTGTATCCAATGAAGAAGCAGAGTTGCAAAAAGCTATTATTTGTGGAAATCAAAGCACATCTGCGAGAAGTGCTGTACAAGTCCTCAGTCTGGCTGCAACAGAAAGGTAACTCCAGCCTCCTGCATGAGCTCCTATTACAAAGCAAGCCCCAAAAAAATTTGAAGTCTTTGCCTTACTTCATTCCCACTTCAGCAAAACCCCCTAACTCTTGGCTGTGAATACTATGTCCTTGCTACTTGCATCCCCCACCCCTAAAGGAAAGGCTGTGCGGCTCCTACATCCCATCGTGGCAGGCTCTGCCACGGTACCACACCTGGGTTGACCCACCGCATGAAGGAACTGGGATGCACAAAGGCCAGCGATGACACCACAGCTAAACCCAACCGTTCTGAGGAGGTCAGAGCGCTTTCAGTATTCAGGTCCTCTTGTTTTTCTGTGCAACACCCCTTATGTTTTCCCAGCCATAAAATTGATGTTTATCTCGCTGCTAACTGCCTTACAGAGATCATTACACATTGCAAATTCAACCATTTGCAGATAAAACAAGCACAAGCAGCCTGGAAATTGTCACACCACCCTATCGCCTTGCCACATTGCAATGCGTTACAACATTTAAGCTGAAAATTAACATATAAAACCAAGAGGCCTGGAAATATTCACTGGGCAAACAATGAAAACCAAGCAGAGGTAATTCCTCCACCCGCCCTACACCACCCCCTGCTCAACCAGGGAAAATTAATTTTTAAGTGAGACGAATTCTGAAGCTACTCTTGTGGCATTAAGAAAAAAAAACAAGAGGAAGTTATTCTTCCTTCTCTGAAATATCTTTGCTATATGGAATGTCCCTCTGGATCTTTGTCTACTGGAAAATATGAAGGGGACAGAAGGCAAAGAGGGGTATGCAGATGTCAAAATAAGCCCCAGAAGAAACATCACCAGCTACAACTGCTGCATCTCATGGCATAGGCGCCATGAACGAGCAGGGGAGGGATGCGGAGCTCACATCTGGATCAGAACCCAGGGCCAGGGCTACCAGCCCTGCTTGTGCTGATGCCCTCGGAGAGCTCCACCTCACCCCACATACCTTCAGGCTCCTTTACTGGTGGCCACAGATGGAGGGACTCTTTCCCAGGGTCTCCAGCAAGTGCCAGAGCAAGGGAAGCCGATAGCTTGGAAATCTTTAGCCCCCAGATATTCCAGGGTGTCCTTTTGAAAAGATTGCCATCTTGTGTCTTTTCAGGCACTTGAACATTGGTTGCCTTCCTATTTGAGACCATGGGTCTCATTCAGGAGCTTTATTACACACAATCAGGGACAATAAAGACCCTTGACAGTTACAGATGGCTTCGCTGTGTCCTGTTCTTAGTGCTACCTTGTAAAGTTGGACAGTAATGTTTCCCTCATTTTTTTTCATCTCAATTTATGACTCCTCTACCATGAAAAGCCACTTATGCCCTCCACAGTTACATATACCATATCCTTCAAGGCCAGTAAATCACAGTCTCAAGTCATGTCAAATTTTGCGAAATAAAACTAAATTGCTGTTGTCCTCTAAAGCAAGAAGCTGCAAAACTGAGAGAGAACAAGCTCTGTTTAAAGCCAGAAATCTGGCCAGCAGGCTCCCATGGTATGCAGGGAGAAAGATCACCAAAAACCTCTAAGTGAAAGAGAAAAGTCTGATACAAGGGAGCCCAGGGGACCCTCTGCCACCCCAACAAGCTGCCTCCGTAGGTACTTTTATGGTCTAACGGCAAGAGTTAAAACTGTTCCAAACTCACAGGATTTCCCTATAAAAGCTGAGCCTCCAGTCCCTCGCTGCCAGGATGCAGAGGGCTGGGAGCAGGACAGAGCCAGGTTCCAGCAGCTTTTATTCATTGAGGCTCAGTCCCTGGGCTGGATTTGTGCTTGGAAAGAAAACCAGGGAGCTGACGGAATCATAGCTTCTTGTTTTAAGGGCTTTTTGTGCAGACAAACAGTTAGAGACGTACTAACACAGCAGGGTTTTGCTCACCTGAGCCTATCTGGGTTCACTCAAAGTGCTGGGCACATCACCAGGGACTGGGAAAACTGAGGATAAAGATAGAACACACGAAAAAATTGACTCCAAACCCACCCTTTACATTTTTCAGGAGCACAGTGACTTGTCTTTTCCTTTCTGACGCAGCGTTAAACTTTCATGACAGCTGAATTAACTTGGAGAAGAGCCAACACCAGGGACAGATGCTAGAATAAGAGTAGGGAAGAACCCATATCAATGCTGTGCTTGCCAATTCCCCTCCCCGCATCCCACACAGCCAATTCACAGGGGCTTCAAATTGCTCCACGTGTTGCAAGTTCACCATCACGCCGTGGCGCAGAATTCAGCCTGGCACAGATGCCAGGGCAACTCTTTCATGCCATACAACCGTCTCTCAGCAAAACCCTTGCGATAAGCACTGCTATTTTGGAAAATCCTATTTAAAAGTTTGTTCCACGGTCTAAGCTCAGGAGGCTTGCTCACTTCACAAGGTGACCTCACACCACGACGCGTGAGCCCATAGCATGAATAAGGTGCAAGCTTTTCATGTGGAGCAATGCCCTAGGAGTAGGAAAGATACAACCAACAAAAAAAATAAGAGGAAAATTATGAGCAGCCACAACAGAGACAAAGAAAAAAAGCAAAACATCTCATGCCAGGTCCTTAGCTGATAAAAAACCAGCGTGCATAACATACAGCTTCGGACTGGGATACACTTATCCATCTCTGAAAGTTTAATGGGAGCATACACGTCAGTTAATCAGCAGCACAAGACACAAAGCATTTTGTACCTCTTCTCCATGTGTTGTGCAATTAAAAGGCTTCTCATTCAGGCACAGAGAGAAAAGTCAAGGGACTTCAGCCGTGAAACATCCATTATTCAAAAGTGTATCCATTATTCAAAGTTTTTCTTAAAATCCTATTGTCAGCTTTAAAGGAAAAAGAAAATGAATTTTTGAAAGCTGTGCTCTGTTGATATTCCACACTCCAATTTTTGCTGATTGTAAGTACTAAAACTCCAGACATTTTGAAGAGCTGAAGAAATCCTTCACAGGTCCTACCCTGTGGGTAGTCAATTTTTTCCCCCCTCACTTAACTCTACCTAGCAGGGCTGTGATACACCCTGGCCAACAGCATGCTCCTTTCCCAACTTCCTTAGCTACCCCAGCATGAGGCTGACAAGCATCTGTTCAGGAGAAGGCAATAACAAATGACTCAGCAAGCAGTGGCAGATAGCCACCATTGCACCTGACCAGCTTATTCATAGAATTATAGAATAGGTTGGAAGGGACCTTTAGAGGCCATCTAGTCCAACCCCCCTGCAGTGAGCAGGGACATCCCCAACTAGACCAGGTTGCTCAGAGCCCCGTCCAGCCTGGCCTTGAATGTTTCCAGGGATGGGGCATCGACCACCTCTCTGGGCAACCTGGGCCAGTGTCTCACCACCCTCAGTGTAACAAATTTATTCCTTGTATCCAGTCTAAACCTACCCTCCTTTAGTTTAAAACCGTTACCCCTTGTCCTGTCACAACAGGCCTTGCTAAAGAGATCATCCCCATCTTTCCTACAGCCCCCCTTTAAGCACTGGAAGGCCGCAATAAGGTCTCCCCGCAGCCTTCTCTTCTCCAGGCTGAACAACCCCAGCTCTCTCAGCCTGCCTTCATAGGAGAGGGGCTCCAGTCCATAAGCTCAGCTGAATGAAGTCTGAGTGGGATGCACAACCTTCTCACAGCACCTGGGAGTTTCAGTATGGGGTGCCAGGACTAGGCTGCAGAAGATCACATGGGAAATGAGTCCCAAGGGTGCCTCCCACCACCCAGATGTGGGTGCAGAGGAGCAGCAGACCCCACGGAGCCAAGGCAAGGGAAAGCCCAGCGCTACCACAGCTCCTGCTGCAAAGGGAAGGCACTAGGACAACCAGACAGTGCTGCTCCAGGAAAGATGGCACACAGGAACCACCTGGGTGGTAGAAGATCTTCAACAAGAGGAACAAACAGCCAACTACTAACACTAGGATATAAAAACAAGTAGCAAAGGAGGTTTTATCTCTACTAGGAGCTAGAGGACCTAAAGGGAAGAGTGATGAAAGCCCCCATGTCCAGGCATCAGGCACCTCTATAGGGATGAGATAGGTCTAGAGTCCAGCTGGTAAGTCAGTCTACAGGTCAGAATTAGATCCAGAGAAAGTACCCAGATCAAATATGCTTGGCTGGGTCTAGAAGTAGTAGGATCTAAGGCCTGTCTGGCTATACTGAGCTAGAGATTGATACCTCCACAACACATTTTAGAAAAAAAAAAAACAATAAAGCCCTCAGGCTGAGCTTATATAGGGCCGCAGGCCCATGGGTGGGGATGCTCAGGTGAGGCCAGTCAGGGCCACTAAAGTTTATTAAGGCACTGAGCGGCACAGCAGGAGCTTATGGAGAGAAAGAGCAGGAAAGGGGGAGTTTCTGCTGTGGGGCTGGCTAATGAAGAAGAAGGAAGAGCTAGAATAAAGCAGTTGATTAAGCTAGGTATCAGGCTAAGAAGCTGAGGCCAAAGCCTGAAATGTGTTCTGTAGCCATGAGATTAAGAAAAGATACTTATTGGTTTGTTTAAAGTAACTATTTGTGAGTGAAGAGCAGAAGCCTTTGAAAGGTTTCTATGTCATTGAAGAGGTAAGGCTGTAAGGCATGGGGACCTGTGAAAGCCTGGGGATTTTTACTTGGGAAAAAGAAGATCAAGAAAACATGTTATAGAGGTAAGTAGCAGTTAGTAGTGAGGGACTTGTTTCTTTAGGGCTTATTGTAATAGAAATAATATAAAAAAGTGCTGTCATAAAGACTTGAAATCAGTTTCTTTAGGTTTTATATATAGAGTTTATAACTAAATTGTGAAATTCCTGTGATATGACCTGAAGACACTAAAATATTATTTCAACAAAGCAAACTGATGGAAGGATGGTGGTTGAAGTCTAATAGATGTAGTAACCTACGTTTAATGTATGATTTAAAGCCCTTAAACACTGCTGGAAGCTCAACGGGTATAACAGGGTAAGGGTCCTGCTCTTCCACTATCGGACACTTTACTGAACTGCTAACTACTGCCATCAGACTACTAACTTTAGGTGTTGCCAGTAATTTAGTGGGCAGCTTGAACATATAAAATAAAACCAATGTTCAGTGGTCTCTGCTGACTGCTATCTTTAAGCAGCATGTTTACCTGAAGCACAATGATGCTCTAATAGTGGATGCCTATAGAGTGCTTCCAGAGCTCTAAAATGAGCTGGATGTTATCTACAAGACAGCTACAGCTCGAAGCTTATTTGGATAAAGTCTTTGCTGCAATAGACTATTTTCTGCTATTACCAGAGAAATAAGCTAAAAAACCACTTCTTTTCTTCTGCAATGAGAAGCTGTGCATAATGTGATGAATTTGCAAAGCTTTTAAAGGATGGATGAGAGTTAAATAACTTCCTTCAGGGTCTTAGGCACTGCAAAGCAGGACTGGAGCTGCTGCTGTAATAAAGGCATCCTAAGCAAGCCAGGAGGGTTACTGCAGCACAGGAAGCACTTTGTAATCGGGAGCAGCTTGTGTAGCTGGAGTCTGTGCGATGCTGGAACAGCAGGGCACAGCACAGACAAACTTAAGTATTGTCAGATGAAATGGGTTGACTATTATGTCTCCATGGTCCGTTGTAGTTCAAATCTCTTGTTAAGCTTCAAAGAGTATAGCCAGCTATTACCAGAGTTTCAGGTTCCTTTTGTTTGCAGTGATGCTTATGAAAGTAATAGTATCTATAATTGCCCATCCTGGGACCAAGCTGGACTGATACAGGATAAAGAGCGTGTTCCTTCTCCCCAGGCAGAAATGGCTGGGAATGTGGGTGGGCAAGGGGGGAAGGCGGGAGAGCAGTCTCCCTTCCTTGCTGGTCACTGCTGGAGGCAGGATGGGCCACTGACTTCATTCCCTTCTCAAAACATATCTGCAAACCTTTACCCCTCCACCTATGTCTTTCTCATTTTGGTCCTCATTTCAGATCAAACCTTTCTGTCAAGCTGCTTATGGGATGCCTGGTAGGGCATTGCTCTGATGTCCTATGGCAGTAGCTCCCAAAAGGGGCTTGGTGAGACCCTAGTTAGCCTTGGTTGTTCTTTGTACAGCTCAAACTATATAAAAAGAAACTGGAAGTGAGCTACTCCAGTAAGTGTGAGTACTCCAGTGAGCTACTCTACTCCATAACCACAGCCAACACAGGACATTAGGCTGTTGTCAAGAAGGGAAAAATGGCCCATAGCCTACTGATGGGGTTGGACAAGCTGTGTAAGAAGTCATCTGGACAATATATGCGACTCTTCAACTGAGAAGTGTTGCTGGGTCAGATTTTCAGTGCTGTGTAAACTTATTCAAAATGTTGGGAGGCCAGGCAACCTGATCAAATTTATTGTTCCTGCAGCTGTGGTGATACAGGACGCTCATGAGGTAAGCTTCATGCTGAGGGATCCTCTGATTTACCATACAACATACAAGTACAGTCATGCAAGAAATCCCTGACAGTGCTATGGGGCCCCCTGGGCTGTGTGAAGGCACGAAGCAAAGCATCAGCCACACAGCTGAGCAGTGGCTGCAGAGCTTCCCCTTCTCCCTTGGGCTGCAGAGCTCTAAGCCTTGGCAGGAGCCTTTCCAGCTGGTGGTTAAGCCAAGAAAGGGGACAGGCTAAGAGCACACAGCCATCAACATATTCCCCTGTTCAGCTGACACGCAGCAACTTCTTAACCCACCATAACTAAGTTGTGTCCCTGACTCATTTGGTTTGTCCACTGTTGGGGTGGGAGCTTGAAGAGTCTCTTCCTCTGAGTCATGGGGAAACAGCGCATTTAACTGGCTGAACAGCAGAGCTCAGAGGGTCGTGATCAATGGGGCAGAGTCTGGCTGGAGGCCGGTGACCAGTGGAGTCCCCCAGGGGTCTGTACTGGGTTCAGTCCTGTTCAATACATTCATCAATGACCTGGATGAAGGGATGGAGTGTAGCCTCAGCAAGTTCGCTGATGGCACCGAGCTGGGAGGAGCGGCTGATACGCCAGAAGGGTGTGCTGCCATCCAGCGAGCCCTGGGCAGGCTGGAGAGCTGGGCCGAGGGGAACCTCATGGGATTCACCAGGAGCAAGGGCAAGGTGCTGCCCCTGGGGAGGAACAGCCCCCGGCACCAGCACAGGCTGGGGCTGCCCTGCTGGGAAGCGGCTCTGCTGAGAAGGCCCTGGCAGTGCTGGTGGGCAGCCAGTGCCCCTGAGCCAGCGCTGGGCCCTCGGGGCCAAGAAGGGCAGCGGTGTCCTGGGCTGCATGGACAGGAGTGTGGGCAGCAGGGCGAGGGAGGCCATCCTGCCCCTCTGCTCTNCTGGAACACGGGAAGTTCCACTGAAATCTGAGGCAAAACCCCTTTGCTGTGCGGGTGCCAGAGCAGCGGCCCAGGCTGCCCAGAGAGGCTGTGGAGTCTCCTTCCCTGGAGCCATTCCCACCCCGCCTGGACGCGGTCCTGTGCCCCTGCTCTGGGGGTGCTGCTCACGCAGGGGCTGGACAGGGGGAGCTCCAGAGGGCCCTTCTGACCCCTGCCATTCACTTCATGGAGATGATGATGACCTTTCCTGGGACTTGCACGGGAGCACATGGTTGCAGGCTTTGTTTACCTGCAAATACAAAGCCCCAGGTATCTACGTTGATGGCCATCAGGGCAAGGCTTTGCAGGGAAGGAAGGGGCAGAATGAGGATACATGGGAGAAATCTGCATCTGAGTCTCTGCTTTCCACTGCTGGGATTGAAATAACTCAGAATCAGACAAGCTGCTGGGTATTCCTCTGCCTTACACCCCTGAGTGTGCTGGATGGTGGCTACATAAATATTTCTGAGGAGCTGAGACATTATTTAAGGATTAAAATGCTATCAAATTGGGAAAAAAAGTGTTTTGAACACCTTCAGAGTTGCTTGGGGGGAAATGCAAATGAAGGCACATCAGGATCCACTAATCCACTTCTAAAATGTTATCCCAGAGCATTATTCTTTAAGACCAGAAACTCTTTGGTATGGGAGTGAGTGGAGTGAGTGGTTTTATATAACTTTGCCATTGAGCACATCGCAATTCTGGCCTTGCAGTACTGAACCAGGAGTTAACAACTCCCTGGCTCAAGCCTAATGAAAGAAGATTAAAAAGGGTGAGGAGAAAATGGGATTTCTTGACTTAATATTTTTGTTTCTTAGAGAAGCAGGACTCTGGAGGCTTCTATCCCAGAGGCCTAACTGCACACAAAACCATGTTTCTATCTACAAAAAAAGAGCTTTGCTAAAATAATCCTGAGGAATCTGTTCCATGCTTACCTCTTCCAGTTTGAAGACTGCTCCAACATGGGGATGGATGTTTCCCTCCCAGCAATACTGGGGAATCGAGGAGATAGAGGAAAAAATGGGGAAATCATCTTCCCGGTACTGACTTAGCATGCTCCCATGGCAGACACATTCTTCAGAAGCAGCAGGTTAGTGGGAACTGAGGGGGATTTTCCTCTAGTAAGACCCATCTCCACAATCCTGCCCTCCCAAGCCAACCTGCACGAAGAGAAAGGGAAGAAGACAGATCTAGCAGAGATCTCACACCTTATCTTGAGGCAGTATTTGCATGCTGAGGAGGGCTGAAGAGCTGTGGATGCTGAGCTTTCAGGTATGAAATGCCCTGGTCTGTTATACTTTAATGTCAGTTTTCAGAGAACATACTTAAAC
>VZTV01106296.1:17732-35565 GCA_013400875.1 Anhinga rufa | reverse complement strand
AAAAGGCAACAAGCCATGGTCCTGTCCCACCCACACCTCTCCTGTGTGCACAGGGGGCTTAAGCACATGCATTGCCTCTGGGAGGTGGTCACCTTCATCCAGACCCTAAAACAACCTCCCATTTGCTGTATCTCTGCAAACAGAGCCCAACAGGTTCACTTAACCTTCCCCAAAGGGCAGCAAAACCTTAGAGAGGGTCAACAGCATCACCTGTGCTTGCATGGGTTTGTCATAAGGCAGGGCTTTTATTTCAGTGCAGCTTTGCAGAGCTGCCTTGAAGTTGTCCCCACCGATGGCCTCAACAGCCATGTTGAGTGCTCTGCTGTTTATGAGCATCTTCACCTCTCTCTGCTCTGGCTGTAGTTCATGCTGTGGCTTGTGCTGCTCTTCAGAGCCAGCTCATATTTGGGGTCACTTCCAGCTGCTGCTATCACCTGAGACCAAAGGAAAACCCACCACCCAGTATGAAAGCTGCTCTGCTTGGAGAAGCACAGAGCATCTCAGGCTGGAGGTATGTTTCTTTTATTTCTAGCAAATAGGAAGTTGGAGCCAGAGACCTTATTCTTTCTATATATATACTTAAAATATGTACACAACAGAAACATGTCATTGATTTCTGAAGGAGATTATATGTTTCAAGGCCATAAGAATCCCCTCTACAATCAGGGTTGTGCTGGGTACTGCAGCCATTTGAGGGGTACCTCTCTGGAAAGGAGGTTTGTCCCCTCCCTGGGCTCAGCCAAACCCAAGGCACTGGCTTTGCCCCAGCACAAAGCTTTGATGTTGCAAAGTAAAATGATCTGCTAAGCAAGGATCTGCATTCGCTGGATGGCTTTACAAGCAGAAGTACATTAACTCCAGGCTGTAGAAAAAATGTCACTCCTGTACTGTTCAGACAGACTGTGTAATTGCCTCTGCTGTGGGGCAGGGGGAGGAGGATTGCATGAATCGAGGTGTAGACATGATTCCTGCAGGCTGTCCCTGCCTCTGCTGTTTGTGTCTCTGCATGAATGTCAGGAAGCTGCTTAATCTCTGCAGCCTTGTCTAGTGATGTTTCTGTATTTCAGAGGAGCTGAGAACTCGGCATTTCAGCTGCTACTGAAAATCCAGTGAGTTAGACATCATCCACTGCAGGTCCCTAGCCAAGGCGGAGCGGTACGACCCTGCTCCTCCAAAACAGAGCTGCTGCCCTAGAGCAGCATCAGGAGAGACGTACATGGACAGCAAGCTCTTCTTTGGTGAGACAGCTATGTAACATTGCTTGCTCAAGATGCTTCCCAGCGAGGGGTCGGGGAATTAATTCTTCGCTGCTGCACATAACCTGTGGTTTAAAGAGCCTCTCAGTGCTGAACAGGTTCACCAGGAACATCAAATTCTTTGTAGAAAGCTCCCATTGAACAGTTTTAAAGCCCACACAATATCTGTGGGTTTAGTTTATAAGAGCTGTGTTTTCTGCAGGCCCTGACAATTTAATACTGTTGAAATTCAGCGGGTCAGGGCTGCTGACCATGTGTCTCACCGGCTGCATCCCCCCGGATGTTCTGTAATCTTCACTTCCACAGGATCTGCACACTTCCCCTCCCCTCTCTTGGAGTGAAAACCAGGATGCAAACCTGAAATGATCTGCCCCAGCTTACACAGATGTGTGCAAAAGAGACAAAAGATGCCACACCATTTTTGACAGCTGAAATGCCCGGGTTTGGGGTTACGCTTCACACATTGCCCTCTGAGCTGCTGCTGCTGCCACTTACCCTGGCTGAAGCTGTGCCCTACAGTTGAGAACGAGTGAGGTTGTGACAGGTGGTCAGCAAAGCCACCGCATCCTTGTGTAACACCTTCAGGGATCTGCCACAGCATCTGCATATGAAGACCTGCAGCACAGTCCCAAGGAGGGATGGGGCTGAAGCTCGGGGCTGAACCCATGGCGAGGCATCATGGGGGATTGGTGTGTGAAAAGGTTTGTTTTAACAGTTTTTACATCTTTTTAACAGCCTGCTGTTTGGGGAAAAACTCCCGCCAAGGATCCCAGTCTGCCAGTGGTGCCAGGGGAAGGGAAAAAGTAATCAAAGGGTTGCAAGCAGTGGCTCTGGCAGACCTAAAGTCCTGAACAAAGAGGCAAAAGTCTTTTCTAGTTTGGGGAGAACAAACGTTCTGTATCCTTCTGATCAACAGCGGACACCACCGCTATAGCTTTAGTGCCAGTCACAACAATTGCTCTGTATCCCTGCCAAAAAACCCTTACTGGATGGGTGTTAGGAGAGAAATCATGCAGTCCCGCTGTTCTCTCTGAATTAAGCATTTGATTTTCCTGTGTTTTCAGGAAGAACTGTGAACAGCTCAAGCTGTGTCTAATAACAGGCCACCTAGCAATTGCATTAACTGCACATATTTACCCCCTTCATCTTCTGAATGTGATTCCTCATGCAGAGCCTATGCTGCCTCCTTCATCCGGCAGAGCGCAGCACCTCTCGCTTGCATCCACAGCCACGGTGCAAAGGCTTGAAGAGGGTAACTCCCATAGCACACATCTGGATCTCTACCCACAGCGACTGATGAGGGACCACGAGGCCATTCCTAAATTCATGCATTCCTGCGTTTTTCTCATCTCTTTTTACCTTGCACAGGGGCAGGTCCCTGGGCCAGGGGCCGGGGAAGTTTTTGGCAGCAAAGCACCAGGTGGGCAGAAGATGGCAGCATCAGCCCAGCAGACAGCAAGCTGCCTGCTTAACTAGGTAGGGATTTCTTTTACATGGGAATACCAATATATTTTTGCTGAGGAAAGGGGACATTTTCATGCCCTTGGACTTCAGAAGTGTGATCAAGGCACAAGACGCAACGCTCCTGGATGGGCAGAGCCAAAGGAGGTGGCTCAGCCTGAAGGGCTTAGTGCAAGGAGGACTATATAAACATTGCCTGTGCACTGAAAGACACGGGGCTGAGGGCCAGAGGGGTGTTTTGCAATGGGTGAGGATGTGCCTTCAGAAGGGGAGCAGTCCCTGCGTCCACACCAGGCTGAAGGGTGCCAGGGTGGCATGTCTGCCCAGGGGCAGGCTGGCACCCCTACCCACGATGCTAGGGCGTCTCGTGCTTATGTGAGTTACTGCAGCACTGAGGAGCTCTAGGCTTAGGGCAGAAGGACCCAGCCCTGCCCAAAGCCTCTCTATGCTTTGGTTTTCTTAGCTTTCAGGCAAGCTTAATATTTACTGTAGGTCTCCCCAGGCTAGCATGAGTGCTCTTTGCACGCTATCTTGAAAATACAAAATATTTTACAATGAGTATTTTTGGAGAGGATGTTAAAATGCGGTGGTCTTGTTGGCTCCAAGAAGATGCCTTAAGTGAGCCTCTTTTACCTGCAGTGGCCTTTGTTTCCCAGGGCTGCTCCTCTGCTCTTAAACCAATGAGAATTTACTACTTTAGTTCGTTAGTCACTCTACGCCTTCTGCGCAGGTCAGTCACCTTCACCAGGAGTGAAGGGAAGAGCATGGCTTTCCTCATACAAGCCCTGGCAGGCCAAGACGCCAGCAAAATTTAACCTCCAGTAATGGGCACCCACTGGGACCTGCAAGAGAGAAGGGGACAAACATTAACGCCCTCCCATCCCACAGCAGCCTGTCCTGAGTCTGCAGGAGAGTCTGAATAACCAAATCCTGACCTTTCTGGTTGTCATGCTAACCACTGTGCTTCCCCATCTCTCAGAAGACACTGGTGCTCTCTAAAGCACGGGGTCTCAGCATCAACCAGACAAAACCAGGGACAACAACCGGTTTTGTGGCTGTGTGGATTCTCCCCTGGGATGCTGTCCCATGGGACCTGGTGGAAAATGGACTGCATGCATTGAGAAGCAGCTACTGTGCTGGGACAGTTTTGCGCTGTGCTTCAATTTGGCATGTTTATTCTTTCAATGTATGTTGATCATTACAGGAGACTTCTGTGGATTTTATCTCCTTGGTGCAGGTATATGAGGCCCTGTGGATTTTAAGTGTGTCATCCCTTTCCCCAGTACAAATAACTGGGCGGGGGTGGGAACAAACTGCTTTTGCAGAGCTCTGCTCTTTCAAGGACATGGCAAATATGTACTGAACACCCCACTACTGTGGCTGAGCGTATGCTGGGATGGGCTGGCAGATACTGGAAGTGACATGCGGAAGGGGGTGAGATCTGAACATCACGTTGCCTTGCATCTTGGACTTAACCTTCTTTCCTTCTACTTCCTCTACCTTTTGCAACTTGCACGTAACCTTTGTCTGTATGTCAGTGTATTGGGTTTGCATGGTAAGGTTTGGGTAGCAGGAGGGCTACAGGGGTGGCTTCTCTGAGTTGCTGCTAGAAACTTCCCCTGAGTCTGACAGAGCCAAGGCCAGCCGGCTCCAAGGCCAGCAGACCCGCTGCTGGCCAAGGCTGAGCCCATCAGCAACGGTGGTACTGCCTCTGGGATAACAGGTTTAAGAAAGGGGAAAAAACTTGGTGCAGTTGCAGCCAGAGACAGGAGTGAGAATATGTGAGAGGAGCAGCCCTGCAGACACAGAGGTCAGGGAAGAAGGAGGGGAGGAGGTGCTCCAGGCGCCGGAGCAGAGATTCCCCTGCAGCCTGCGGTGAAGACCATGGTGAGGCAGGCTGTGCCCCTGCAGCCTGTGGAGGTATGCAGTGGAGCAGATAGTCATCTGCAGCCCATGCTGGAGCAGGTGGTTGTCTGGAGGAGGCTGTGACCCCGTGGGAAGCCCACGGTGGAGCAGCTCCTGGCAGGACCCATGGAGAGAGAGAGGAGCCCACGCTGGAGCAGGTTTGCTGGCAGGACTTGTGACCCCACGGAGGGACCCATGCTGGGGCAGCCTGTCCCTGCAGGGCTGTGCCCCACGGAGGGACCCACGCTGGGGCACTTCATGAAGAACTGCAGCCTGTGGGAAGGACCCGCATTGGAGATGTTCATGGAGGACTGTCTCCCATGGGAGGGACCCCGTGCTGGAGCAGGGGAAGAGTGCGAGGAGTCCTCCCCCTGAGGAGGAAGGAGCAGAGACAAGGTGTGATGAACTGACCGCAACCCCCATTCCCTGTCCCCCTGCGCCGCTGGCGGGTGGGAAATAGAGAAAATCAGGACTAAAGTTGAGCCTGGGAAGAAGGGAGGGGTGGGGGGAAGGTGTGTTAAGATTTAGCTTTTATTTTCTCATTACCGTACTCTGATTGTTAATTAATTGAACTAATTTCCCCAAGTCAACTCTGTTCTGCCTGTGACAGTAATTGCTGAGTGATCTCCCTGTCCTTACCTCGACCCATGAGCCTTTCATTATATTTTCTCTCCTCCGTCCTCCTGAGGAGGGGAGTGATAGAGCGGCTTTAGTGTGCACCTGGCATCCAACCAGGGTCAAACCACCACAGTCCTGTTCTTAGGCAACTTCACTGGGGTGGGATTTAGTAGGACACTTCAGCTCTGCTGCTGCTTCTCTGCACA
The DNA here is from genome assembly GCA_013400875.1 of Anhinga rufa. NCBI lineage: Eukaryota > Metazoa > Chordata > Aves > Suliformes > Anhingidae > Anhinga > Anhinga rufa. Next base: position 30,119 of record VZTV01106296.1, on the reverse strand, counting down.
AGATCTTGCACAAGTCACTTGCGTAAGTCCAGCATCCACACTTGGGGGCAAAACCCCTCTTCTCTGTAAGAAGCCTGGAGATGTATTGGAGAGGAGAGACCGCTCTATTCTTGCTAATGTAGCATTAAAGGGGACGACTTGAAAGCGGGGCTTATGTTGTTGTAAGGCATTGTCCAGGTAATATGAAAAGCAGCAGTCCCTTGTGCTGTGGAGAGTTTCAGGGCAAATGGACAGGGGAGAGCAAGCGGAGAGGGGGCTGGAGATGCTGTCAAATTCCCAGAGCAGGGCTTTCTCCAGCGCATGAAGCTGTGGAGGGCTGGTGGCCCCTGCACTCTCAATGAATCCCTGCCAATGGCAGTAGTGTTTGTAGAGGGGACAGGGCAGCAGGAGACATCCAAAGAGAAAAGGGTGCTGTAGCAGAGGAGGGCTGGAGCTGAAAGCAGGGAGCAGAGCAACAACAGATCCTGGGGATAGAGCAGGGCAGGTACAAGCTCCCCTGAGGAACACAACTTGAGTTACTTCCCCAGTATAAGGGCGTTACATTATTCTTGGCAATCCCTCAAATGCCACAAGCCTTTGCAGTGATGGGCATACCTGGTGGAGCTGCAGAGGAAGGGATGGGACATCCTGCAAGACCAGGGGCTTTGCCAGCTCAGGAGCCCCAAGCATCTCCTCTCCAGGAGGCTTGTCCCAGGATGCCCATCCTGAAACACAGATGCAGTTTTTACTTTTTTTTCCTATATTTGTATATAATATATAAATTTTAAATAATTTACTTATTCAGGAGGTAAAACTGTACTGTCCTCTCACCAGGGTAGTGTTTCATAAAGCACTCCCAGCTAAAGCTGAGGAGGATCCTGAGGTTGCTGCAGGAAGGTGGTGTGGGAGCAAAGGTCTTCAGTGCAGGGCTTGAGGGGAAGTGAAGGAAGCTCTGCCCTGGGGCTGAGCCGCAGGCAGGCCTGGGGGAGACAGGGGGTGCTGAAGGGGGCAGAGGAATGGAAGGGGAAAAGGAAAGGGTGCCTCAGGGCCTTCTGGCCCCCACCCTGTGCCCCATCCCACCTTGGGGAAGCAGCAGGGTCGCTGCGGCCTCTGGCAGTCCGGCCCCACAGCCTGGGGAAGCTCCCCAGGGCACAGCAGCCCATGTGGCTGTACAACCCCAGGGGACCAGGCATTGAGTGCTGACTGATGCTTTCAATATTGGGTAAATATTTAAATGCTGGGTAAATATTTAAATATCTAAGTAGATCTTTGCAGCTCTGGTGAACCACACCGGCAGAAAACTTTGCAGAGGAGCGTTTTGCATCCTGAAGGCTTGGGTTTTTTTTCTTTTTTTAATGAAAGAGTGTGCCTTTGCAGGCGCCCATGGTGGTTCCCAGCAGCTATAAATGGCCATGTGCTGCCGTTGCAATGTCATCACACTGGTTTTCCAGATGGGGAAACCGAACATGCATGAACCATGCACGGGTCACAAAGTGAGTAAAAGCTCACAGAGCCCAGGGGATGAGAAACCCTGATCTGCTGACTCTCCATCCCATGGTTTAACCAGAAGCTCATCCTTTCCCCTCAGGGGATGTCCCACTCTGAAGCTGCATTACTGCTGCATGTTATTTTCAGAGAAAAGTATTTTCCAAGAAAACAGTGTGCTGCTTGGGATGAAACATCTTATAACTTTCTGTCCAGAAGGCAGATGGGAACACATATGGGGGAGGGAATATGAGACGACAAATTTGGGTCTGGAGAAATCAGTGTGGCTATTTGTTACTGTAGTGACCCTAAGAGGAAGACCATGGTACATCCAGCAGTTTCTGCTGTGCTGAATGTACAATGTGGCCATCCAGCTCATGTCATGCCACGCATATCCCTGGCACAGGGTAAACTTTGCTGGCTAATCGTATCAGAGGCAGCTCCTGCTTGGCACTGGTGATTGCACCACCTGCACGTCCTTGCCTTATCTTCAAGTGAAGCAGCACGTTCACATATGACCATGCTTTTGCTTGGCATTGGGATGAGGAACAGAGTTGGTTTCTTCTAACAAAATTCTACAGGATGGATGGATGGGGTCTGTGCAGGGTGTCATGCCCTGATTGGAGATCCAGGGCAGGTACAACTCTGAATGCCCCGCATCTGAATGGATATGAGATTTTCTATGCTACCCTCCCCTCCTTTTTCCTTCTAGGATGAGCTCCAATAAGTGGTATCTTAATATCTTAAGGAGAGAAAGCCTTTCTTACCAGGGTCTTGACTATCAGCTCTGGTGTGTTATGGTGACATGATGGAGAAGGGAGCAGGTTCAAGCTGAATGCTGGTACCGTTTCTAGATATGCTAGGGCGTGTTGTTATAAGACATCATACACAACCTGGATTGGAGTCCTGTAAAAGGATTATGTACTGGCTCTTCTCTGGTGCAAGTGGATTTTAAAATACCAGCTGTAGCCTTAGAAGATATGGTGCTGAGACTACGCTCTTCCATGGAAAACACAGAGGAGGGAGGAAAAACATCCTATGTATCTCCCAGATGCTCAGTATTTCTCAGGCAAAAGATTGCACTAGTGCACAGGGAGCCCTGAACATTTTGGACTGTACCTGCAGAGATGACCGGGCAGTGCATGTTGGGAGGGCAGAGGCTCGCAGGAGCGTTTAGCTGCAGTTTGGGAGTTCGGGCTCCTGATATTAAAGCTGTATATCTGCAGGGCAGTCACGGCATGGGCTCTCTCTGTATATGCTGTCCTTCATATCTGCCCTTCCCAGGCATCATCCCCTACCTGTGAGATGAAGTAGATGATCTGAAAAGCCTTTTGCTGCAGTTTGTCAAGGGGGACTGTCAGCTCACTTCATCCATCAAATAAACATATGTCCAATAGTAATCGCTTCTTGTCTCTGCTGTATGGGCCTGGTTAAAAAACAGGGGCACAGCCGTGAATTGTTATTGTTGTACTATTATCTGGCCAGAAAAACAATGGCTGTTTCCCAACAGCGTCGAGCTTCCCTCCCATAAGCGATGGAAGGTCTCACATTAATGTACTTGCCCTAAAGGCAGATGCAATCAAATGAAATGGATGTGAATGATTCTGCTGCTGCCCAGGATGACTGTCTGGGGAACGGACCAGTGTTTCTTGGCTAGCAGCGTAGGAAACAAGATGGTCAGCGCTGCATTTTCCTCCTTGAAGCAGTTCAGATGCAATTCAAACGAATCCCTCGTGGAACCCTCCTGGCTTCTGCTGAACTATGACACAGATGGGTCTGGCTCATTGCATGCAGCAAATCCGCTTAATTAGAGCAGCAGCTCAATTTATTTGTTTTGGATCATCTTTATTAGCCATCACTTAAGCTCGTAATTAAGGGCAGAATAGGGACTGTAAAAATGGTACCATCCCATGCTGCTTGCCTTCTCCCTGTGCTGCACCCACTGAGTGTTGCTCCTGTCTGCTCAACACCTGCAGGACTCTCTCCCCTCCTGTACGGATGACACCACTGTCAATGCATGTTTTATTTGTGGAAAAGCAGAAAGGAAATGGCAGTATTTTTATCCTGGGATGCTGTTAATTGACTGAGGTAGAACATCTGATGCCCCAAATGCCACGCAGGTGCAGAACGAGTAGCAGGTATGACTCCTGGAGGGATGTTGCTGCCCTTCTCTTCAAATAAATACCCAAGTACTAACACCCAGGGGAAGAGAGCACCAAAATCCTCACAGAGACTCTGGCAGGCAAAACAAAGGCAGAAGGATTGAGGCCTGAGGCTCACACGGTAACTGAGGAAGCTTAGACCACCTCCTCAGGAGAACGCTGCTCAGAAGTGCAAAGCTACATCATTGCTCTGATTGTGGCTGTTATTATTGTCATGTGGTTATAACCTTGTGTTCAGTGGAAGCATTTCTGTTCGGGTGTTTTTTCTGAAGTGCCTGAGATGTGTTTATGGTTTTCAATCTGCCTCTGTACCACTCCTGAATCTCCTCCTTGCAACCCTGGTTGCACTCTCTGGGCTGAAGGGCTGCTGTGACAAGCGCCACACAGCCATTTTCTACCACAAGGCAATTCTTGCTCTGAAAACTCAGTTTTCTTTTGTAGGACCTAACTCTGGGATTCCTGTATTTTATTTTAAACACAGCTTGAACCAGGACAAGCATGGGCATGTAGCTTTAATGATCTCTGCATTTTTAACAGGGACTGAATCTACAACAGCTACACTGGTATCTTACTCGTGTCACCATGATGCCTAGTCCTGGACCAGGACCCGCCACAGCCATCAACCCTATGGGCAGGCTCTGCTCCAAGGAGGTTCACAGGTGACAGGCAGGGACGCATCTCCATCCCAGCCTCTTTGCAGGTGCCCTCCCTGTGGGAGGCAGGGTTGGCTTTGAGAGCTGGCAGCTACAGTTACTGCTTCCACGTGGTCTAAAAGGGAATTTCTCAAACTGGCATCCAGCCCCTGTAAAACCACGAGCAGCTACTGTTTGTGGTGCACGGTAATGTGTACCAACTGTCTGGGTCTGCTCACAGGACAGGAGAGAGCTGGACGTTGTATTTCTCTGTGTGTGAGCTGCTATGAAACGGCTGCCTTGTGCTCCAGAGCAATGTGGGTTTTTTTTTTCTTTTATTTATTCAAGCATTCGAAGGGACAATAGGTTAGAGAATTGGGAGGGGAGAGGAGGAGAGCTTATACATTTTGCTCCTCCTTTCCTCTGAAATGTCAGCATCTTACGGCACTCTTGATCAGTTCTGCTTTGGTGGATGCTGCCACTGCCGCCGCACTCAGCTCCAATGATAAACATTGAAGGGCAGCATGGGGGACCCCACAGCAGTATTTTTAATGAAGTGCATCTCCAGGCTACACCAAACTAGGCTATTTGTGGCCTGGTAGAGCCTTTGTTTGCAAACAACAGCCTCTCTAGGTAACCACACAACAGAGCACAAGTGCCTATTTATTTGCCTCTGTCTCTGCTCACAATAGCAAAGGAAGGGGACCCATCTGTTTGGGCAGCGCAGAACAAAAATATAGCAGAAAGAAGCTGGACAAATTAATAATATAGGCAGCCCAGAAAAAGAAGCCTGTGTTCCTAGAGATGTAGATAAATGTAGTAATTATTCTTTTCTCAAAGTTCAAGCCAAGTCATCTAACCTGGAGTCTGACAAGAAAAATGGGGACAAATAAATCATTCCTTCCTTGTTGGCCTCATTTCTTGCCCAAAGATAAAACCCAAACCTTTTTGGATGAGCACAGTCCAGTAAATATACCCTTTCACTGGCCCCATGTCCATCCCACAGCCTCCTCTGCACTGACTCATCACAGCGTCTGCTGTCATCACCTCCCCAGTGACCCGGGGACCAGCTTTATCACAAAAAAAGGACCAGTTCAAAGGCTACATTTTTAAATGACAGTCCTGCGCTCCCTGAAGACGATCCAGCCCACGAAGAGAAGGCCGGCAGGTTTGTCACAGTCTTGCCTTTGCTTGTTAGAGTCAGTCGGAGAATTTTACAGATCTGTTCTGAAGGCTGCTGGAGGCTGGTTGTTTTGTTGTAAGGTAGGGGCAGCAGCGGACAGGCAGCCGCTATTAAAAAGAGAAAAAAAAAAAAAAGAGCCATTTGGGCTTTAAAGCCAGCTGACTGCTTTTGACAAGCTGAAGGTTTTTTTGCATCTGGATATTCCTGACCTGCAAGGTGAGGGGACGTGTTGCCAGAGCAGAGGATTTGAGCATGTCCAGCAGACAGAGAGGAACCTCCACTTTCTTTAACAAGGACCATGCACCGACTTGTGAGCGCCTTTAGTCAGACCTCAGTTAGCCCAGCAAGGCCACAGCCAGTCATTCCTCAAGCTTTGTGTCCAATCCTCACACCCCAGGGCCCAAAGAAAAGATATCCAAAATCAGAACTTTGTATTCCAGCACCAGCCTTTCTTCATTCCCTTCCTCCCCAAATCCCAGGGGAGGGAAAGAAAAGTCAGTGCTGCGCATGCCTTCACATTTGCTTTTCATAAAGGGGATGGGACGAAGACAGATTTCACCATAAGGGCATCCCGTTGGCAGGATAAGGTGCTGTTATCTCAGGCTGCTCCCTTAGTCTCCTTTGTGTAGTTTTGCTCAGGGTGAGAGAACATTTCTCAGCAATTAGAGAGGAATTGGCCAGTTTGGTGCGCTTCTGACACGTTTTGCAAAGGTACTCAATGTGCTGCAAAGGGCCTGACTTAAATGAGAAAAAGAAAAACAAAAAAGTTTCCCAAACAGAAGAGTCCTGGAAGTGCAGAGCTCAAACGGTCACTCCTCCACCCCAAAGTGTCCACAGAATCACCAGGTTTATATCTGAGCCGTGTTCTCCCAAGAGCTGCTCCTGAAGGGTGGCGTTTCAGGAAGGGGACATGTTTCTGCCTGGTTCATGCAATAGGCAGGAGCGGCCCTTGCTGTTGCATTCAGGTGGACTTGGATTACCAAGAGTATATGAAAATCAGACATGAGCAGAGTAAACAAATATTGGTCTACCCAACATCAGGTGACTGCTGAGAACAGTATTTTGAAGTAGTATATGGAAGGGGCAGGATCCCGTCGGATGGTACAAACACAGGGTGAAATTCTATCCTGCTCCAGGGAGTCTGCAATCTCGGTACAACCAGTAGTAGCACCTGAAAATGCTGGTCTTATTTGGGTGACAAAAATCTGTGTCTCTGAGTGGCTCCTCCTTTAGTAGCTCTGCATCAGAAAATAATTAATAAACAGTCCAGATCTCCTGAAACGAGGAGAGGGAGTGATGCTAAAATAGCTACGTTTTGGGGGCATGCAGGGCTAGAGGTGGATTGGGATGGGAGGAGAGGAACAGCCCGTTTGAGGGAAAAGCGGGGCAGTGGAGTAGACTTTCTCGAGATGATTAATGCCGACCTACACACCATCATCATTCAGGAGATGAGTGTTCATTTTATACAGCGACTTGTGCTGCTGAATGTGCGGTCTGGTAATTTTCCAGGTACTCAGCCGTTTGACTTAAGGGTTTTTTTAAACATGCCGAATGAGATGTGATGTCTTGTGAGTGCTGGAGTGGAAGCAGCAGAGCAGATTTTTCCCACTGTGGTGAATTAAGTAGGACATGCCACCTTCCCAAGCGGAGACTCCGACCCTCCCATGTCTCTCTGCAGGGTCACAGCTTATTTCTTAACACCTTGTAGAGAAGAGCCGGGGCCAGCCAGTCTCTTCCTAATGGCCTGAATTTTCCTTCGAAATCCACATCAGAAGAAAATTTAGACTATCAAGGTCAGCCTATTCAGACTGGTGAGGTTGGCTCATTGCAGGCCTGATCCCTGACCAAGCAAAATCTCCGGGATTACTGAGAAAATTGCTATTATTTTCCCAGTCGAACATGTTTTCCCCATTTTCTCTCCACCAGGATGGAAGGCCAGGAGCAACCCCGTCCATCGAGGCACATTGTCATAAGCCTGAAAGACAGCAAGCGCCAAGTGTTGAGAGGACAAGTTCTCACAAGTCCCCATTTTTAGGACCAGTTTTTGTTTCACGTTGCAGCATGCTGGCCTTGACCCGCCGCCTGCCCCAGTGGAGCAGGACACGGTGGCTTGAAAGGAGATGTCGAGTGAAGAACAGCTGAGAGCTACAACGATCCTGGCATGTGTATAAATAGAGACAGAGCTGTTATCCTGATGAAATGAGACCAGATGTTTCTCCAAAATTCTTCTTCTCTGCTAGTGAAAATTAAAGTTTGGTTATAACAAGCAGGCAGCAAAATATTTTAGACCTACTGATGTTGGGAAGTCAAAGGAAACAATGGAGGAGGAAAATGCCTCGCTGGGGCAGGGGGTGCCGGGGCAGCCACCCTGCGATGCTGCAGGGATGGATCAGGCACGGTCAGAGTGGGTGCAAGCCGGAGGAGCCCCTTGCTGCCTTTGTTCTATTTTTTCTGCTTCCTATCCAGGCATTAACGGCCCGAGTTTAAAGCCCATGCTGCGACCGCTTTTGTGAGGTAGAAATTCAGTGTCAGCATATGTATCCTGGAGGCAGTTGGCATGAGATGAAGGAAGGACGGCAGCAGCAGTTAAAACTGGGCCTTGGCTCTTTAATATTTAACTTTCCCCAGTGCTGGTTTTTTTTTAATCAGTTTGCACATTATCTGCCATCCCCGTTCAAAGAGGGTTTTAGCACGGAGATTTCAGTGCTTAATCCCAGGGGCAGGGAAAACGGAAGAGTCTCTCTGAAGGTTTCAGGGCTCAATCTGGCCTCAATTACACCAGCCTAAATCAGCACAGAGTGGCCACGATGGACTTCGCTGGGACCACATCGGGTTGGAGGTAACAAAATTAGGGGTCAGTCCTGTAGCTGACCAGGAGACACCTCTGGTCCCTAAGGCTCCATCCACAGGGAGTTATCAGGAGGATATAAGCATTGCCAGGCTGGCTTAGAATAAACGTTCACCTTGGGCAATAACCAGTGCCTGGCCATGGCCAGCTGCAGATGCTTAGGAAGGGATATCGGAAGAGGGAGAGTATAAAGTGATCCTTCCTCCAGCATACCCTCCCGGCTCCCGGTAATCAGCAGTTGAGAGACTTCCTGAGCCGGAGGTTGCATGAATTTGTCGAATCCTTTTTTTGGAATTCATTTATACTTTTGGCCTCCATGACATCCTGTGGCAATAAGTTCCACAATGTAATTATGTGTTGTGTGAAAAAGTACTTCCTTTTGTCTGCTTTAGACCCGACTCCTGAACATTTCTCTTCATGCTCCTTCGCTCTCGTGTTGTGAGGAACAGGGAAAAACAATTCCAGGTCCATACCAGATGTCCCTGACTTCTTCGGACCTCTCTGTCTTTGCTTGCCCCAAGGTTTTGTTCTTCCAAACCGGAGTCTCTTCATTTTTCTAGTCTTTCCTCCTCATATGGTATCTATCCCATCACTTCCACTGTCCTTACCACCCTCCTCCATGTCTCTTCTCATTTTATCATCGCCTTTCTTTTGAGATAAGATCACTGAAGTGAGACTTGCTCACTCCTGAAGACGCAAACTCATTCTCCTGGAAGAAGTTCAGCTCAAAAGCTTTATTTTCTCAAGTCAGACTGATGCAGTTCAATTTCTTCTACAACACATAGTTTTTGGCTTCATGGAAATACATACGCAGCTCTCTTCACACACTTTGATTTAACCTATTCTCAGCAAACCTCCAGCCCTAATTTAACAAGAGCCTGTGGGTTAACGTGACGGCCATGAGTAGATCAGCTAATGGGGCTGCTTTACACGAAGGGAATTCCAGGCATGTGCTTCTATTACTGCTCATTTATGCCTGCACAAATCCCCTGTGCGCTACTGGAGGAGAAGACCCCCAGCCAGAACAGCTGAGCCGACGAGCATGAAACTGGGGAGTCTCTGATTTCCAAGACATCTTTAAAATATGTCTATTTTTGCTACCGTCACGCCTGCAAAACCAGCCTTCCTATTTTAGTCATCCCTGCTCTGTATTATTGTTTATATTGCACCAAGCCCCACAGATAAAGGCAGGAGAATGGATTTTGTTTTCTGCTACCGTGTGAATTTCAGAAACCTCACTATCCAGTCGTTCCAGACTTTGCTTGATCATACTTGCAGATACAACCGGTCCTCACTTGATGGGAACCAGTTGCTGGTGTCTTGCGCCGCCTCTGCGTAATTGTCATCCCAGGACTGTGTGGCAGCTTTTTAAAACTCCACTATTCCCCTTTTGGCAGTAGCTCAGCAGCCACATCCTTCCCTTGCAACACACCAGCTCCTCTTCGCTTTCTCAACGCAGCTTCATCCCCTTTTCCCCCTGAAGCTGCTTGTGCAAGCTCCCTGCAGCCGCGGCAGGTAACGACCCCAGAGTTGTGTGAGGGACGAAGTCTCTGGGAGGCTGATGGCGAGAACGGGGCTGCGGGGAGAGTAGGAGGGGAAAACCTTGAAAAGTTTATTGGATTGTGACCACTAATAATAAGCTTGGGGAATACATACATTGTTGTATTATCAGCAGTAGTGGGAGCGAGCAAGGGCAGAAAGAATGTAGGAGGGGAAAATTGGTTTTCCTACTGCTTTACGATATTACTACGGCAATTTATGCAGATGCCTGCTCTGGAAGGAGTAGCCCACACGCCCTCAGCTCCCAGTCCTTTGGAAACCAGGATGCAGAGCCTGTTTTGGGGTGGGAAGGAACTAGGAGAGGTTACCGGGTGTCCCTCCTGTGCTGCCTCTGTGCAAAGCTGTGCAGAATCGCCCCGTGCCTGTCACAGTGGTGGAGGGAGGAATCCTTGCCAGATTTCAGCCTGGTTTAACTCTTCTTGGTTATAGGGGTAATTTTAAAATCGTCGTTTTCCAGAGGATTGAGGCTGACACCATCAAGCTCACAGGATCTCTCTTTTCCCCTGATCCTGTGTCTCACCTCCTATAACCTCAAGAAGCGTTGAACTCGCTAGTCTGTTTCAAACAAAACAAACAGAGGGATGAAGGTCCAAGAGCTAATTAAATCCCTGCAGGAATAATGAAAACTGATATCGAGGTAAAGCAGGGCGATCCTACAAGCCTCTCCACTGAGGGTGTCCACCCTCTGCTAGATACCAGGCGATATATGCTGAGGCGTGAATCTGTAAGAAACTGGGCTACATCAGTCCTGCCAATCACCAGACAACCAAACATTTTGGAGAAGGAGGTTTCTTTGTTTTCAGACTCAGCTTGGAAATCGCAGCAGGGCACATACTCCCACCATACAATGGAAAAACTGCAATGCAAACTCATCCCGTTTCAGAAAACAGGGCTCCCAGCCGGGTAGAGAATGACCCAATTGTAGGGCAAGATTCAGGTCAAGCTTTCAGTCAAGCATGAGGCAGAAACCCACAGGAAACGAGGTTTCATCAATTAATCATAGGGCTGGTAGGACTTTTTTTTTCTCCATTGAAATAGTTAATACATCTTCCATCGCAGGCACAACTATACCAGTATGAGGGTACTCCAATCCAGTTGCATCAGGAGGGCATCATTCACCACCACTTTGCAAGTCCTCAGCTCCCAAGAGGAGCTCCTGGGAACTCGCAAGACTTCAGGTTCGGGCAGCTGATCGCAACCTGCCAAGCTGCAGAGCTTAGGCAGTTATGGCCCTTTCAGAGGAAAGTCACTGCTCTTTAACTGAGCTGCAGTAACTCGCTGTGTGAACCCTCTTATTCTGTTGTAGCGCAAAATAAAACAAGGTGGTGAAGAGCACGGTTAGAAAGAGGGGGAGCTGTTGCTAGTCTAAAGCAGCTTTATGGCAGTATAACTGCTATAGGTCCACACTAATCAATAAAAAATTGTTAGCCCCTTTATACTAATGCAGAAGTTGTGTGCAGAGATAAGCCCTCAGACGCAGCCTGTGCTAAGCTTTAGATTTCAGTGAGAAGTGTTGAGATGGCCGATTTGCTAAATCCTCTATGCACCATGGAGATAATCACTGAATCTACGCGCTCGGATGAATTTACCCAGTTCATATTGATCATGGACAGGCACGAACTCAGACCAAGAGATTACAGGGAAGGAACCTGACGCAAGCTGAATGCCTTTGCCCACCCTCCCTGAAAATTCAAGTTACAATGCCGTGATTTAAGACACTGCGGGATGCACGCTACGCTTACAGGCATTTTATTTTGGATTTTTAAGCACACACACCTTAAGCAATGGGAACTTCAACGGGAAAATTAAAACCTTGTGTAACCAGGGAGATCAGCGAACAGGCATTCAGAAAACGAACCCACAAATCCCCTAAATGAAATAAAACTTAGTTAAGCCAGGTGTCTTCCTTTCTCCTCAGCGCATCTCCCCACCATGTACCTGAAGGGCACCGTGTAGCGCATGAAAGATTTAACGGGCTCAGCTAGGCACGCTCCTGAAGCACGATGTGAGACTGACAAAAGGTCTTCACCCCAGAAACCCGGGGAACCCCACCTCATACTGCTTTTTGAGTCTAAACCCATCATTTTCAGACTCCTGCCTTGCTGCTGGCAGGCCAGGGGAAGGGACCCCGTGAGATGCATGCGGCGCAGACCCCCCAGCAGCCTCCCCCGCGGGCTTATCCCCTGGTTTTTACTTCTTTGGGATGCTTCTGCCAAGCCACAAGCTCCGCTCCCAGCCGCCTTTCCCGCCTCCCCCGGCGGGCTGGCTCCTGCCGGGCCTGAGGGGAATCCCCCCGGGGGCCATTTTGATGTGTTGCCAGCCGCCTTTTAAACCCCCTCGGGGGCCGGGATAAGCCCCGCCTGGGAAAGCGGTCCCGAGCAGGAGTCGGGCGCGGGGTGGGGATGCGGGGGCTGCGGGGGAGCGCTGCCCGCGCCCCCTGAGAGGCAGGGCGGGCGGAAGGGCCGCGGCCGCCCCGGCGCCGCCCGCCATCTCCCGCCGCCCTCCTCTCCCTCAGGGCAGGGGCGGGAAGGAGGGGGG
>VZTV01106295.1:755-15417 GCA_013400875.1 Anhinga rufa | reverse complement strand
CCTTCCCTTCTGCTCAGCACTGGTGAGACACATTTGGAATGCTGGGTCCAGCTCTAGACTCCTGAGTACAAGAGAGACATGGACATACTGGACTGAGTCCAGCAAAGGGTCATGAAGATGATGAAGGGATTGGAGTATCTCTCATGTGAGGAGAGGCTGAGAGACCTAAGACCGGTTAGACTTGAGAAGGCTCAGGAAATGCTAGGAATGTATATAAATGCCCGATAGAAGACATCAAAGAAGATAGAGCCAGTCTTCTCAGAGGTAGTAGTGAGGAACAAGAAGCAATGGTCACAAACTGAAACTCGAGGAATTCCTTTTAAATGTAGGAAAAAAGACTTTTTTGCAGGGAGGGTTCTCAAATACTGGAACAGGTTGCCCAGACAAATTTAGGCATCTCCATCTTTGGAGATACTCAAAACTGGACAGAGAATCTTGCTCTAGCTGACACTGCTTAGAGCTGAGAGGTTGGACCAGACAGTCAATGGATGTCACCTCCAACCTCAACTATTCTGTAATTCTATGATTTCAGATGAAGACTAATAAAAATAAGTTTAGAAGACCCAAAAAGGGAAATAGCTTTGTTCTTAAGAATTTTCTAAAGTATAATGAGGGTAATGCTAGCTATTTAATCCAACAGCTAGTTCTGAGAGGTTTAACAATAAAGGCCTTGTTTTCAAACTGGAGCAATCAATATTAGGCTCCATATATATGTATATAATTTTAAGGATTTCTGAGGATTTTCTTTTCAGTAGGACCTCAGAATTCAAGAAACTCAATTCCCATTTCTTTAAGTTATTGATTTTTCAGCACTTAAAATTTTGAAAGCACAGGGCAAAAATCAAAAGAAAAAAGAATACTATAGACTACTGATTGTTCCCATTGCCAGAGGATGGTGCTGTTTAAACAGATATGTCCCCTACAACAAATATGTGGGTCAATGAGTTTTTCTTGTGAGGAAGAACAAAGCAAAGAGATTACTATTTTATATCTTTTTAACTAATCTTCAGGACACAACAATAATCAGTATTTACTTAATAAAGGTAGATCTTCAAGCATGCTTGAGTAACTTGGGAACTTTAACTACCTCTGGAACTTTTGCTCCCAAAACTTTTTAAGGGTCTTTCAAAATCCAGTCTTTGGTCATCAAAGGGCACAGACATGGCATACCCCATGTTACTAGCTGTTCTCATATAGCCTGCTGAAATTCAAGTTGATTACATGATATATGAAAGTCAAAAAACAGAATAGTGGAAGATCAGTCTCACAAATGGGCTGTGGTGGAGAAAATGGGCTGTTAGTAGTTTAAGAAATCAATGCCAACTTTGACACTTTTAGAGGTGGCAACATCAATGGCCATGGCTTTGATTTCAGTGTCCCCAAACTGCATAAGTGTTTTGATCTCCCGCCTGTTTGGCACTGAAGCATCAGTTCCTGTGAGATCCAAGCGAAGGGTGCCGCACTTTTTCACTCCAGATTCGGTGATGAAGCTGACATTATCTTGTTCTGAGCTATAGATATTGATCACTATTACTAACTGAGAAGGCTTGGCAGGTGTGTAACTGCGTGTCACAGTTTCTCCAAGGGCTACAGATTGGTCGGCTGAGATAAATTTGTCAAAGACATCAGTGCACCAGCGTGTACCATCTTTGATTAGAAGCTTCTCTGGTGGATGCTTCCCTTCCACAAACCGATTGAGCACACCCACACCGTAGGTGAGAGGTGAACGCCGCACTTTGATGACAGCAGGGTCAAGACCAAAGAGAACAGCTCCTTTGAGGATAGTAAGCCCCACATCCTGAGGAATGATGACTCGACATCTTGAACCAAAAGCGCTCTGGACAGCTTGTTGGAGTAAGGGGGATTCAGCGAAGCCACCCACCAGGAACAGAAACTTGACATTGGTCACTTCTGGCTTATCAAACACATCACCTAAACAGAAACAGAGCCCATTCAATAGGGAAAAATCCACTGTGACAAGACAATGCAGGTGAAACTCATAATTTTTGAGTGCACCAAACGTCCCATGCACATGCACAAGATCTGAAACTGCCACATATATGCCCACACTGCCACCCTCAGCATGCACTAATTCCACTTCTGCGGTCTCTTCTATATTGTTTCACTGTGAATAGAAACTTACCTCAAAGCATACAATATTTCTAAAGTGGCACTTAAAACAGTATTTTTATTTAGCTTCTACCATTAAAAGGAGACACAGATTTCTTGCAAAGAAATCCTGGCAGTCACATTTTGGGTGGTAGAGAAACAGACATCATCTTGCCACTTCAAGTATCAGCGAGATATTCCCAAACCTAACTGATTCACATACCCTTTACTTAATTCCAGATAAGTCACTCCATTTTAAATTGACTTATTATTTCTGACCCTAACACCTTAACCACAATAGGTACCATCTGCAAAACAATACCTCCTTACATTTTTACAGATGTTCCTTCTTAGCTTAAGCCCACATTCCCTACTTTCAAGAAAATCATACAGTTCAGTTGTAGGCTCACCCTTAGTTCAAATAACCGAGGCAGCATGACTGAGGTATCTGTCACAACGATTGTAATTCTAGACCTCTACCTCCCTGCTCACATATAAGCTGTTCTGTACTAGCTAAGTCATGACCTCTCAATATTTATCTAATAATTCGTCACATATAGGAAGTAAAGCTGGATATTCCACTCCAAATACAATTCAATTAGTGCTTTGTAATTTGTAGAACAGCAATACTTTGCTCAGTACATATATTATACTCTACTTGATACAAATCCAATCTTCCACCAGGAAGACTTTAAATAATAAATTTCCCAATAAGCCTGTGTCACTTCCCATTACTGGCTAAATAAATTCAGTGCTGCTTAAGCTGTGCCTGGAAGTACTTTTACCATGATGCATCGTTTATTATTTGTATTTTAGAGATGTCAGTGATTTGGATGGTCATCAACAAATGTGACTTTATAAGTCCTTCCACTGAGCCGAAATGAACTAGAGGTCTTAATAACAGGAATAATCAGAAACTAGTTACATCTCTGGCATTATTTAGTTGTTGCCTGAAATAGGAAAATGAAAAGGAGGATCTGGGTTAGTCAGTGCGCTTCAGCCTTCTGAATGCTTGTAGCCCTGGAAGTACAGAATAATTGAAGCTTAGGCAGTAACAGAACTGAATCACACTCGATGTGTGGTGCCCTTTACTTTTATTATTTTCATAACTACTTTGTAGAGAACTACAAGTTTCAAACTAAATTCCTTGCCCACATTTAGTGCATACTAGTGGGGTGGTTTAACTTTAATTCGTTACTGGTTTGAAACAGGTAAGCAAAGCTTCCGTTTCAGCTCAGCCAGGAAGTGGAATTACACACAGATACATACTAAGGTGCTGAATAATCTGGTCAATTGTAGGTTTGAAAAGAGCATTCATTGCATCCGGGCTCATCCTCAGCATTCCCTGGGAGGACCACTTCACAAAGTCCACACTGGAAAAGAACAGTTAGAGAGGACATTAAAACATTGCAGCTGAGCTGTACGAAACAGCCAAGCACTCACAAGACACACTAAATAAATAAATGAATGAGCTTACAGAATCTGCATGCATTTTGCTTGGAAGAAAGTGCCTCACATCACCCTAGCCCCATACCAACTGCAGTAACGTAAAATTTCAAGGGAGAATTGTTATTTTTGCTTGTCTAATTGTTGTTTTCTTTGCCTGATTGCCTTCTGTAGCATTACCAATGCTCAGCTGCTTCTTGAAACAGCTGGCAGTCAAACTAGTGCTCACTCATCTGAAACAGCACTGATTCATCCCCAGAAGGACAACATTTAGATTATAGCAGCAGCAGGCCAAAGCCACTGGAAACACACAAGGAAAACAAGCAAGTATGGGAAGCCTCAGGAGGCAGAAGGGAGCACAGCATTTTTAATGAGGCATAACATTTGTTAAGTGAATACAGGCATTATGTTATTCCATCATTGGTGCACATCCATATAGCTCAGTAATCTCCTTTTCATTCATGCACATTATGTTACCTTTACATTCTTTCTATTCTGTTACCCATATCTCAGTTTATTTGAGGGGAACATTTAGCATTCCCTCCAAGAGTCGCCATTAAGACTATTAATAGGAAGGAGATGGTCTTGTAAGGGGGAATTATTTCCAGAAATTTTTAATCATTTAATCCCAAGCATTCTGCCCCAGATTCGCAGGCTCTCTTGTTCATTCTCTTTGATGCCATTAATCTCCAGGTCTCCTGTAGTATATACTTCAAAAGATGCAAAATACCTACTTCTACTTCTTCCTCACTTCCTTTTCTGTAGCAGCCTGTGACCTTGTCATTTAGGGTGCTTTCTTGATACTTACAAATCAGGAATTAAAATCTCTGCAAGGAATTATGTCTCCCCATCTATGGAGCAAATGATCTAACTGTAACATACTAGGAGAAAAGAAAGGCTGCCATCACTTCAAAAGAATGCTTTCCTCTTGCAGAGCTCTATGCAATAGTATATATTTTCACCAGTGATCTTGTATTGTTCATGACTTCCCTCAACTCAGGATCTCACTAAGGATCTTGGATTTGTTCCAGGGTGCAGGCCTCTAAAAATTAAGGTTCTAAGTAACTAACTTTTAGACATCAAATTCTGTATTTGATCTGACCTTCCTAATTAACACGTAAGAGACTCAAAATATGTGGTCAAATTCAGGAAAGTGATGCAGTGGTGGCCTAACGAAAGTCATAGAAAGCAACACCAGGAGAGTGCAAGTCTTGTATAGAAAAGCTTTTGCAAGAGATTGATCAGAACTTTTCATTCTGGAAACTGCACTTGAGGCAATCCCATTTTCTTATCTTATATTACATTTTTACATTATTTTCTTTCAGTCTACATGTAATTAGGATATTTTAATTATTTGTCTTTGCTATCAGTAGTTAATTCTGCATCCATTTGGGTTCAATTGTCTACTCACTTGCTTTTCCTCAAGGCATGTTCTACACTGTGACCTCGAAACTTCTTGTAATAGTCAATGAAGGAAAAAGGCAGAGTGATGTTTAGTGGATTGGTCCTGTCTGGAGCTGCTGCCCGTTTACGGGACTCAAACGCTATCATCAGATCTACCCAGGCAGCAGGACGCTTGATTTTAAATTGTTCAATAAAATCTTCTCCAAATATTTTACACAGGAGCTTTTCAAATTCATAGTCCACACCTAAAGAACCATATGGTCCACCTGTATTACAAACAAAACACAGCTTTAATATTCTGAACTGCTTACTAGATTTCAAGTTGACCAAATACACATCAGATTGACACTACTAGGACTGTGATAGGAGACGGTCTACAGAAAGAGGTATCTTTTCTAAATATAACAGCTGGTCTAATACAGAACATAATCTTACCTTTGCTTCACTTTTACTCCTATACCATCATAGCCACTGTAACATTACCACTATAAAACAGAAACACTTTTATTAGAAGCAAAGGAAACTGCCTCCTTATCCACACATGAGAAGGTGTGAGTTGGACTCATATTCAAGAGTAGATAGACTTGATGTACAGTGTCCTGTTTGCTCTTGCTAGGTTGTTTCCTGAGGTAGTCTTGCACCCGCCAAGACTGAGAACGCTCAGTGACAAACCATACAGATGAAGACTAACTCAGGATGGAGACACAAGAACAAATCATAGGATGTCTCATGTGGGTAACAGCTTAGTCATGGGACAAAGCCAAAGGGTATCTGGAGTTCAGGAAGGGAATACCGTTCAAGGAATTGCACTTTATATCTTTGCCGTGGACCAATCATTGTTCATTTTTCCCAGGGGAATGTAGACCCTCCTTGCTACGTTGTCTGTGAAATTACTCAAATATATAAGCTTCCCCTTAAATCTAGGGAAACTTCTGTTCTGCCACAGGCACTTTACACGGATCTTGTTGTGATACTCAGCCATTCATATTTCCACAGTACCTCTCTGAATACCTGGACAGAGCAGCAATACACAAGTGACCTCTTAAAGGACAGGAAGATGACGACTCTACTAGCAGAAGTCAGACCAGGACCATGGCAGGAGGTCATGGCCCGAATGGGAATGAACAACACAGGAGATGGCAGTTCCTTACCCTTCCAACATGAGGTTTACCATCCCAAAGTGTCAGAAGCATTAAGTGATTTACCCTTGTCTGCTGACCAGCAGCTAGATTATACTAATTTTGAATGCTGGACTTATTTCAGGAAGAACTGTTAGTGAAATGTAATGAATAATAAAGGCATTCATTCTTTCACTGAGAAGTAAAAATATTACACAAATAAAGCAAGCAGTGGAAGTGACATTACCTGTTGCCTTGTATAGCTCCTTAAGATGTCCTTCAGGAAGCCTTATCTGATGAACAGTCATATCCACTGTGCCTCCTCCACTGTCAACAACGATGTAACGGTCACCTAGTTTGCCAAAGCAATAGGTAAATGGTATTTACATTAACATTATCACAACAGCATATTGCAATGAAAACTTCTCAGGGGCATTATCACCATGACAGATGATGACTTACAGAAAGTCATGAATGTCTACGCTGAAGACTTGATCTTTTTTAGTAATTATAAAGCAATGAGTGACAAGAAATATGAAAATGGGATGTTAAAAGCTATTGATTTAGTACAGATAAAAAGTGGTTTAGTAGAATTTCTCATGCTGCTAGCATACATCCTAGTAGGTTACCAAATTAATACTATGGCATATTTACAAGGCCTATTCCGAGGAAAATATTCTGGTTGCATTTGAACACCTGGATTCCTTTCTACCACCTCCTTAATAAAATGTATTTTGCTAGAGCATACAAAGTAGCAGTTCAGCCTTAGCAATTAAGAGCAGCACACGAACTTGTACTTTTTTCTTTTCCTACTTATAATCACTGTGAGAACAATGCAGTGCACAGCACATTTGTGGGAAACACAATGCTTGCCTGTAGTAAAGAACCAGTGAGAGCAAAGTTTATTCAAGAAAGGACACTACCTTCCTCCAGTTCGGACCAGATCTCTCCTATGACATTTTCCACCAAAAAGGTACGACTCTGTCGATTACGACGGACGTGTTCCTTAGCTAGTCATTGACAGAGAAAAAATTACCAAGTATAAGAAAGCACGAAGAGGCTGGTATCATAAGCTGCAGGAAACAAGTGTAAGCAGACTGACAGATCTGTTTATATCACTTGTTAACAAAACAAATGAACAGAAGTTATTGCATTAGAATCGGAAACATTATAACGTTCCTATTCCTAGAAAGAAGGAAAAATGTTTTTCAGGCACACCAATCTTCTTTGATACTAACTGGATTAAAACCAATAACCTAACATGAACGCTATAAACAGGTCAGATGTATTTTTTTTGCATTCTGGTTTTTAAAGCGCTGCCTGAAACCTGGCTGGCTCGCAGCCAGCTGTGCTCGGCACAGCCTCTGCCACCCTGCGGCAGCCCTGGCCCACTCCCAGACCGACCTGTGCTGCCTGGGGCCGGGGAGACAGTCCCCACATTTCAAAAGCCACTGCTGATTTTTGGGTGCTCAGGCAAAGATGCCTCCTGAGCCTTTCAGGACTTTGGTCTGTCTCAAAGCAAGCAGCCAAAAGAACTGCTTCTCAGATTTATAACTTCTTAAGGCCACACTGATCACCAGCTCTGACCCTCATAATATTTTAAATATAAACCAATTAAATATTAAGCATAATCTAGCAATACTATTATAACAATCGGTTAACTTTCAAGACTTAATTGCTACTTAGACGTTTAAAAGATGCAGAACAGCCTGTGAAGAGAAAGCAGAGTAGTGAGAGCCTTTGCTATTATGCTTCTTAATCAACCCCTACAACTGAATGATCAAAAAAATCATTCCCTGTGTAACTTTCACTCATCTTCAAAGGCACTTCTGTAAACCACTGCAGAAGAAAAGAGGCATCCTGTCATGCATGCAAATATCTTTCTTCCTGAAAACATCAGCATACAGATCACTGAATGCTTTTTGCTTCTTGTTTCTATAGTGCCCATCATCAGAAAAAGACCAGGTGACTCCACTTGCACCCATACCCTCCCCATAAAGACCCTATGATGCAGACAAGCCGCATCAGCCTCGCTGTGCTGACTTAGCAGTACACAGCGAGAGCTTAAATGACGAAGCATTCAATGAGAGAACAAGCACTAGGTCCAAGCAAGGGCCTGACACAGAGCCCACAGAAGTCAACAGGAGTCCTTTCATTCACTCCTGTGGGCTAGAAGTGAACACAAGATCCGGTCTTTAACTACGACTGAAGAAAGGTTATCCTGGCTACTATGACAGTAAAATTTTTGATTTCACAGCAAGAATATGGTCCTTGGAGTGCTTCTCTCTGTTTATATTTAAAGGGCTTTTCTCCTTAATCTGCTCCCAGCTTGTCTTGAGTGCCTGCCATGCCTTTATGAAATTTTAATTCCAACCCCAAATTAATTCACTCCAAACTTTGTTTTCATTAATTTTGACATGAAACCTTTCTCATCCCCAATAGCTTTTACCATACAAAGTCAAGGAGAATGGTACCCCCATCCAAGAGAAAGCCCATTAGCAGAAATCCACTATCTGCCAGATTCTACCTAGCTTCAAACCTTAACCAGAGAAACTCTTTGCTTTTATTATTTTACCAGAGGCAAATCCCTGTGTAGCCTGAAAGTGATTTCATGTAAAATCACACGGAACTGGAACGGCTCAGGACACAAACGAGGGAGACAGAAGGCAAAGGGCCCCTGAAAGGACTGTGTTCTGAAAATGGATTGTGTCCTGTGCTCTGTGTGGGCCTCTGTAACACTGAACACATCTGACAAGTGCTGGCTAGGAGAGGCACAGGTACGAGAGAATGGTCTAGTGACTCCGCCTAACTAAAAAAATACCCTCCAGTAAGTACAGAAATAGCTTTACTAGCTTAATCTTCCCTTTTCCTGTACTGTTTTGACCTAGTAAATGTGATAAAATACAAATTCTTCTGAAAAATTCCTTCTCGGATAGGTTGGCACACTACCACGAACATCAATGCAACTGTTACTGTTCACACAGATGGGAAATCTGTGCATTATGCAGTCACATCTTACTGCTGCTTTGTTTTCCTTTTGGTTTTTCTCTCCTATTTTCCTCTAATTTAAAGGTAGGATACCAAACTCAAAAATCTTTGGTGATGAAGGATCTCTTGCCAAGTGATTTATGCTGTGGTCCAATCTCTGTCCCTCATTGTAAGTCAGTCTTCAAACATTGATATTAGCAACAGACCCCAGGTCAATAAATCAGAAGTGCTCTATCTAGTTGTGTTTTTATGAGCAGATAAATTCATTGCTATATTCCAATACCATGTGTTCCCCTGAGTGTTGAAAGTAATTAATGATATTTCATAAAGATGACATCAAAAGGCATCTGCCAAAACTCTGGAACACCTCAGACTAGAAGTCTCATTGCAGATCCAGATATTTAACACTGCTTCAATAATGCAGCTAATCCAACACATAATTGTTTCCAACAAATTAAATTTTAAAAGTGATCCAACATGAAGCACTGTCTTTAATTAAGACAGAAAAATACTGTTGTGAAAATACTAAAAGACTCCCACAACATCCCAATAAAGGCAAGGCAATGAAGCTACCTGCGTGCTAAAATTTAAGTGTGTGCAAATGTGTCTGCTGGACCAATGCTAAAATAAACCAGTCTAATTATAGTAAGGAGAAAACAGTTTATAAAAGCAAACTGATGCTAGCCTGAAACATTTCAAGAGAGCAAAGACAACAAAAAGTGGTAAGAAAAGAGCCCTCATGGACAAGGCAAACTTAGGCATAAGAATCTAAAGAAGTGAGTTAATAGAAGTACCCTGTGTAAATCCAGTTCCAATAGTGTCACTTGGGCTATAGCCATTGACAGGCGCCCTACTACTCAGGTCTATCATCTGGTGCAGGCGGAGCTTTCGGCAGTAGATAGAGGCAGCCTCGGGTTCCAGGGCAATGATCAACTGCTCGGGATTTTCAGGAGATGCCATTCCTGCCTGTGAGAGAGAATCGATCAGAGAAGTGGGGTGGGAAACACCGCAACCTAGCAGACCCTTTTCAGCAAGTGAACAAGCCTTTCCCCAGCTTACGGTTTCAGTTCGGTCAGCCCTCCGAGCTCAGCACGCAAAGGAGCTGCTGCCATTGGCTAAAAGGTCTTGATCTGGGAATCGTCCTGCCCACAATGTATAGCACAACTTCACAGGCTGTAACAGGGAAGTATGCATGCACTTACCATGCTAAGTGTCTAACTGAGCAGCTGTGTACATGACAGGTGGAGAAAGGAAGTAAGTAATTTTGAAACTTGTCATGAATGGCCTAAAACCTGAACTCCTAATTAACCTGTGAATCTGCACGCTAAGAGGGGCCCCAGCCTGCTTTAAAAAATGAAGGAATACCTTTGGCCTCTCCTCCCCACAATGATATTTTAAGTATGTCTTTCTTTATATGCCAGATATATGGAAATGCTGAAATGGACCCTCCCCGCACTATGTAGCTTACTAGGAATATATGATACATTTTGCCAGTAATGCATCTTTTGACTTAAAACCAACATTTTCTACTTCAAAATCCACTATTTTTAAGCACATTCACTTTTATATCATCTTCAAAATGCTGTTTATTCAAGGACTCAAAATACAATAGGGCAGGTTCCCTAAAACGTGATGGGAACAAGCCTAAAAATAATCCCACATTATAAAATCAACATTCACCATTCTTTCTATTTTCTTTCTGGATTTTCAGCCTCCAGACACATAGATTTTGAAGAAGCCACAAGTTCTCATGTAGCCACATCACTCTCAGAGCTGGGCTTAGAGGAAAAACATCAAAGAGTCATTGACAAAATTGAGTTTTCATTTCTTTTCTCCTGTACTTCTCCCTACCGTATCAATTTCTGTTAAAATAGATAGAAATACCTTTCAACTCTTTCTGCTCATCTTTTGGTTTACCTGCTGTTGTTTTTCAGTTAAGTGCCTGAGTACTAAAGCATGCTAGCAAACAAATAAATGCATGAATATTTTTCTGCTTCCATGGTCAGTCTTCCAGCAAACCTTCACTTCAGCTCATACACACACAGGAATTTGACCTCTTCCTTCATACAGCCACACTGTCAGCTGTGGGAATTGCTGGCTAGTTTACACCTGGAGCTTGTGCAAAAAGCAATACTGGGGTAAGACTTGGAGACTTAAAATTGTCCTTCACATTTACTGACTCATTCTACCCTCTCCATCTTAATAAATAAGACAAACAGATTTTTATAGAAAGCATCCTCCTCATTGTTGGTAACAAAAAAGGAAAAACTGCAAAAAATAAATTCCAAAATAAAAAAAAGTAAGGGTTAAACTAATCATGGTTGCTAATTATTTTAAAAGCACAACTCGTGATTAGGATTATGGCCACTTTACATCCTTTTCTGTTGTTCTGCAAAACCTTGTGCTTCAGTTACATCCACTGGACTCAACAGCATGGGGCTGCACTGGGGGTGAAGATGAAGTTCTTGCATTGTGCCTTAGTATAAACCCACTCTTCCCTCCAACTGGTCTGGATGTACTAGGCACAAGCAGGGCTGGTTTCAGGCCAGCTCACTTCAACATCACTTATCTCCAGCTGAGCTCTTCTACACACAAAGCTTTAAGTGGTTGCATTGGAAAGGGTTGCATTCAAGATATGAATCAATACTTGGTCCCTGACTACAGATATTTATCTAACCTGCTAAAGAATTCCAAAAATGTATTGTCTCTGCACACAAACTATCTCAGCCCTTTACTGTCTTTGCCTTTGGAAAGTTTTGCCAAAAGCCTAATTTAAATCTTTCTTGCTGCAATTTCAAGGCCATCACCTCTTGCCCTATCCAATAAGGGCACAGAGAACAAATAGCTCCCTGCTACCCTGCTGCAGTTTTCTCATATATTAAAGCCATTATTATGTCCTGTGAGAGCTCTGAATCTGAGCAGCAAGTGGCTTGTTATTTTTTTTTTTAAATATCCAGCAATGTGGATGAACTTGGCATGCTCAGCCTGCTCCATGTACTGGGCACATGGTAGTAGCACAGACAAAGCAATTCTTAACTTCGTGTCTAACCTACGCACTAAAAGGAAAAATTATGTTTTAGGGACAAAACAGTTTGTTGCTACGGATATTAAAATCCAAAAGTATTTGCAGAGGTGACAAGAACCAAGTTGCACACACAGGGAATGCACGGCTATTTCCTAACCAGAGCAGGGGAAAAAAAATATTAATTGCAAAGTCATCTGTTCTAGATTTTGGTACAAATTTCCAAGGCTGCTTCTGCAAAAAAAAAACCAGTAAACCATTAACAATAACACTTGCTTCCTCCCTTCCTCCAGCAGTAGTCTGTACCATGAACGTTCACATTGCAGCCTGCATATCAAGAGAAGAAGGCAGTGACCTGCAGCAGATGGACTCATACCCATGTTCTCAGACCCTCCAAGTATAGCAGATGCTATTCTTGTTGCTTCTCTCTCTAGATATTATTTTAACATACTCAAAATACGTCCTGAGGAAAACATTCAACAGAAATGACAGTTTTTAACAGTTCAAAGCACAGCTGATCCTAACAGAATTTAATGAAGAAAGTGTTGAGTTTTTTCTGTTAAAAAGCTTTCCTTACAGAGTTTGAAGGGCCAGTTACAATGAAGAATGTGTTACTTCACATTGTAAAAAGATCATACAAGAATGTTGTACAGTGAAAGGTACTAGGCATCCAGCATATATATATATATTTATACATACATATATATGTATGGATTAATATTGACTATTTCATACCTTGTGTATTGTACATATATATATATATCTCTACACACAGCACAGAGAGAATGGGGTAAGGGGAGATGAGAAAGGAACATGAACACATACGTACTGCTGGGGTAGAATGGAGCAATGAGGCTGCTTTAATACAAGCACCGAAAAGACAGAAGACTTAGGAGGCAGTGCTTCTGTCCCATTATTACAGCTGAGGAGAAAGGGACAGATGGGAGAAAAATATTGAGCATGCAGAGAAAGAGGAGTGAAAACAGCAGGCAGTCAACACAAAGAAATGGTGATGCATTCACTAAAAATATTAACTGTAGAAATTTGGGAATTTGCTATATTTTACATTTGTTCTTTTCCATCTGCCTCACTCCATGCCCTCACCCACTGCTGCCCAAGTACTACTGTAACTAAGAACAGAGATTCATAAGTTAGGCTTGAACAGGACAGATCTAAACAATGTCTCAATATTAGACATTATATAGATCATTCTGGCAGTGGGACAGATGCATGACGTGGCTTTTGGCTAGGGCAGCTTATAGCAGACTTTATAACAGAGCCACATCTTGACTCTAGGTCTGGTAAGGAGATTTGCTTTCTCCCATTATACTCACCAGCAGTATAAACCCAGTCATCACTTATGAAACATGAAAGAAGCAGGCAGCAGTTTTCCCAAAAATGCAAAATGTGGAAAACCCATCATGGAGTTACAAAAATCCTTTGAGCATCAGAAAGTTCTTAAAAATAAATTTATTTCCAGGATGTTGTTTCATTTACATACTTGGAAAAAGCAAAGAACATGATGAAAAGAACTGTTTTAGAAGACTGCCCCAAACTCACTTTGGTCATCTGCCTGAGCACTAGGATTTCATATTTTGACAAGGGAACTCCCAGATTTTCACTCACTCCGGTAAAACAGGTCTGTGAGCTGATGCCAGTGCATTGCTCTTCACTTGCCAACAGCAAACCTCAAAGTCCTTCAAAAGCTCAAGTACTGGAGCACAAATCACTTTACCATCCAGATGCAGGTGAATTCTCAACCTGGCCCACTAACTCTGCTTTTATAGCCAGAGATGTGTCACCAAATGAGAGCCACAGCTGACCACAAATACAGTCTTGATTCCCTGAACCACATCAGCTGCCGAAGTGTTAGACTAATTCAACATTAGCAAATATTGAGGTCTGGGCTGCAGCTCAGTATAGCAGTCTGAATATTTCCACAGAACTAAATGATACTTATTCAATCCATGTGCAGAATCATCATTACTACAGATTAAAAGATGCTACTTTTAAAGCCCAGCCTCACATGCCACAGCGCACAATGAAAAAAGCAATGCACTTTTTTTTTAATATTGTAATGTACATGGCCTTAACGACAGCATTATAGTAGTATAATGTATATGTAGTATACGTAGTTTGCGCCTTTTTAAAAGGCGATGAAAGCCATGAGGTAGGCATAGATGAAAAGCTCCCATCTCTGAAGGCCACCATAATTAGAAGCAGCAGCAGTTAGCTGAAGTATTCCTGTATTTCATAACACAGCCAAAATGCTGTTGCTCTCTACGGCTTTATTTATTACATCACGGTGAGCTCAAAAGCAATAGCATATTAGGAAATATGCCATCATTGACTAGGTACACATTTCCTATTACTATCCTTTCAAACTATTGAAAGCAATAGTTAGACCTCCTTTTTTGCTTTTTCAGAGAGACACATCAGGCATCTTTTTACCAGCAAACAAAAAAAAGCCTGACCACTGACTCATAACACAAGGAGCATGCCTTACATGGAGTGCACACATTTCTTTGAGCTATAAAACTGACTGAAAGAACTGATAATAACGTCTTAAATAGTG
>VZTV01106294.1:265-26665 GCA_013400875.1 Anhinga rufa | reverse complement strand
CTCCTCTCCTCTCCTCTTCTCATTGGGATCCAATGGGATATTTTTGATGTCTTGAGCCCACCTAACAGCTGACCCCTCCACACCTCATCCAAGGATGGTGCCTACCAGGAGCACCAGCTGAGGACTGGCCTGCTTACAAGGAAACATTATTGATCCTGCTCTGGATTCTCCAGCTGGTTTTGCCTGCTCTTCTCGCTGTTCATCAATGGATGTCAGCAAAGATTTTGTAAAGCTTCCAGCCTCCCCCATGTACACACACCCAAATACCTGTCCCTGAAGATGTGGGGCCAGTCAACACCCACCAGTGCTGAGAGTGAGGGCCCCTACGGGGACTGCATCAGCAGTTTGCATCCTGTGGCCCACCCTAACCTCCATGCTGACCACAAATGGAAATCTGGAAAGCAAAAAAGGAAAATATACCAAGGGAAATCAGAAATGCCGGAGAAGCCAAAGGTGCTTTACTAAAGAGTTCAGTTTCAATTTGGTGTTAAATTCACGGGCCTCGATTGCAGTAACACCATAGTGAAGGACTGCAATTTTGCCTGGCTCTGTACGTCTGCCACCTCCTCTAGGCACGCCCGAGTGAGAAGAGCTAATGAGGCCCAGACTGATCTGAGTTGGAAGGAGCACACAGTCTGCTTCTCAGAAGGATTAAGAATTAAAGAGCCACTGTCAGGTCCCATAAGTGTAAGCATGAGGTACAAAACCCAGCAGTCCTGAGCTGCTGATGCCAAAAAAGCTCATTGAATTCTTCAAGGCAGGACACAAAGGGCATAAATCCATCAGTGTTTGCAGAACAAGACCTGGCTCTGTGTCAGAAGGAGGGGCAATGCCAGGCAGGTTCTTGCAACAGGTTTAAAGTGCAGTGATCACCAGAGGTGGATTAGCATCTATTTGCCCATGGGGCAACTTCAGCCTGAGTATCCTGGTGCCTACCCTCCTCTGAACATACAACTTCCTTGTATTGATCTGGTCCCAGGTGCATCTCAGAACAGCTCATCCCAAGCACCCAGGCAGTAGTGTGTCCCCCAGTAGGTAGCAGAGAAGCAGAGGTGTTTTTGGAGAAGTCATCAGAGCTGTGGTCCATGGGGGTCCTGAGTCACCCTGCTCTGAACCTGGACATCTGAGTCACAGTCCCACTTCCCTGCTGTGCCAGGAGGGTTTGAATCAGATCACAACAGCATGAATCAGGATTGGAACAAGCCCTTCTCCTGAGCGTCAGGAGGCTTTGAATCAGGTTGTGAAGTAGTCCTTCCTTCCCAGACACGGAAGGCCTGAATCAGGGTCTGAGCTGATGCTTCTGCTCCAGAGCAGAGGGCGTTAAAGGAGCACGATGGCAAGTATTGCTGTCTGGCAGAATGAGAAAGGAAAGACCCTAATTGCATGGTTTGATTAAAAACTGCTTGGATGCTCTCCTTCTCTGCCAGATTGCTGTAATGGCACAGACCCTTTGAAGTGGAGACAAGAGGGAGGGAATAGAAAGAGGAGTATTCTTGAACAGTAATGATGATTGTGTTGGAGAAAGGGCACTAAATAGGACAGTTTCAATCTCCTCACAGGGATGTTCCGATCCCAGAGAGTACATCTAGTAGTCTTCAGCCCACTACAGAGCCTCTTGCCTCATTGCCTCTATGTCAAAGGCAGGGGAGCACAGTTTGTGCAGACTGTTATTTAGGTTTTGGGGATTCCTGCCTAGAGGCGGGAGCTCCTCTGTGCTGGGCAGAGGACGGTCACCTACCAGGAGAACGTAAAACCACCAAATCCAGATGGGCAATGGTGCAGGAAAGGAGGCACCATCCCTGTCTTGCAGAAGGGAGATTGTCTTTATCTGAAGTCACCCAAGGGCGCAGCGTGGCCAGAACAGCTTCAGGCTCAACTTTTCGTACTGCTTTTGAAGTTTTGTTTTGCTGATACAGGCTTCCTCCCTCTACGTCAGGGAATAAGGGGTGCTTTCTTCGGCTTTACACATTTTTATACATGTTCACTTGCATGCTTCGATTCATTGACTTGTTAGTGATGGGAGTAATTAGAGTGGGCTGCACGTGTTCTTCTGCGCTCCTTATCTTATTATTCTCCTTGACACTAATAGTGCTCTCTGGCTGGAATGGTGATGATTCATGTGACACATTGTCATCTCAGAACAGAGTTGACAAGACATATTTTCTTCCAGCCAGCACCATGGTAGCATCTCTCAAACTTCAGTTGTATCTAAGAGCTGTTGCAGTGGAGTATTTCTGTAGCATGAGCCATCCAGGGAGCCGGTTTGTTGCAAGAGAAGATGGAGACAGAAGGAAAAATTCTTTAAAAGTGTGGGCCAGTTCGATCTGTATGTGCAGCTCTCTGGTTTCAGGGTGTGTGTGGGACAGGACAACGTGGACAGCCAGTGTCTCAGTGCTGACAGCTGATGACTGTGAGATATGAGTAGATCAGCTGGGATTGCCTGAATTTTTTCTCTCCACCTTGGCAGCTGCAGATGTGACAACATGGTTGCCTGCTCCCAGCTTCCAGTGTCAAGGCAGAAGGTGTTGGATCAGGTTAGGAGAAGGAGGCCAGAGAACAGTGGCTCTTAGGACTGCAGAAGATGTGCTACTGTTGGAGACAAGACTGACTAATTTCTGGAAGAAATGAAAGGATATTTTGTGCAATCTGTGTAACCTTCTGTTTCCTTTACTCTTTTCCTACAGTCTTTCCTCCTTCCATTACTTGCAGCTGTTGTATCACGTATCTACTTCGTATCTGCTTTAGCACCCCTGGGAATCCCTCTGCTGACTTGAGAGAGTCAAGTCCCTTTGGAAGAAACTTCTCATCTGTGATTTGTAAAATCATCATTGTAGGTTTGGGCCAACAGCGATGATCAGGGTACAGGCAATGAATTAAAAATAAAATAAAATAACTAAGTGACAGTTGCACCTACAGGACTCAACATAGACCAAACCAGGCTACTGAAACAAGCAGAGCCCACCAAGCCATTTCAGGCTATTGCAGTGAAGTGCAATCATGCTCAGGAGTGAAAGTCCTGAAAGAGTGAAAGTATTTTCTTTTTCCTGAATTCTGGAACCTTTCCAGCTCCTAGGTTGAAGTGCCTGATTTAGCCACAGGGAAGTATGCTGCTCATTTAATAGTAGATGATTTCTAAGTTGAAGCTTTCTTAAAAGGTGTGTCTATAAGCAAAACATCATTCCATGACCTTCATTTGCTTAGTTTTTCTCTATAGGTCGACTCAGGAACACTTAATAGTTTTAAGCACTTATTTTTGAGGTTTACAGAGAAAGATAAGGCTAAAACTGAAGAAGATCCATCCTATGGACTGTCATTAAATCAAACAGATATCTCCAGTATTTGATTCAACGGTATCAAGAAAATGTTATAATAAGGGGAACAAATTGAAACGCTTGTAGACACGCACAGGATCCCGGGCAGAGAAGGCAGGAAAGAAAACCATCTTTCACGGCTTTGTATGCTTAAATGGACTTAAAATACATGTGCATAAGACAGATACTGTTTTTAGTTTCACTGGGCTAAAATGTACAAACTGGGATGCAATTAATGTAGTGATTATTGAAATGCCTCTGGGGTAAAACAGCTGTCACGCAAGCCCATTCCACATGGCTGATGCCTTTTTACTGTCTCTAACAAGACGTTGGCATTAAACATTTGGAGCCACTTAAACACAGAACTCAAGCCTACAAACACTTGCTATTGGCACAGCGTTACTTACCCCTTTGCTGAGGTTGGGCAGCACCTTTCTGTGCCAGTTTTACTTAATGTGCCAAGGATATGCAGCAGTTCCTGGTCCCAGGGTGTGTGGCTGTGGGTGCTGCCAGGATGCTCACACCTCCGAGCACGCAGAGTGAGGGGTTTGGGAATCAGAAAAACAGTCACATCAGTCAAGCAGAGATTTTTTGTCATTTGTTTAATGAATGACTGGTAGTAAGTTCTGTTTCTCTTGCTGTGTTGCAGCAGGTTTCTGTCCCCGGGCTGGTGAAGGCTGCGGAGCCCTGGCAGTGAACACAGCAGAGATGAACTGTTTGTCTTTATAATGAACCTGGAGGTGTATGTTGCACAAGGCAAGGGGCTTCCCTTTTCTTATTGCCGAGCATGAAAACAAGTCAGGTCTTGCAGTAAAGTCTGCGCACCCAGGGACAAAGTGGCTGTGCCACTGCTTTCACATGCCACCTTCGGCACACCCCGAGCACACAGCTCCACCAGCCCCAGGGAGCCGCTCTGGCACCTCCCCGGCCCCAGAAGGGGTAGCTCATGTCCCCGTTGCTCACCTAATGCCAGGTTTACGCCTTATGACATACATCATGGTGGCATTAAATGGCATGGAAACATCTGGTCAGGAGCTCATGCTGGATGGGAGTGTGGTGACCCACATGGTGACCGGTGAGAGCTTTGGAGATGAGTGAGAGCATCCAGGGACAGAGTCACCTGCATGAGCTCCATCACTGGCAGAATGAAATAAAGCTCTTTTCTACCTTTTTTTCCTTCACCAACCCTTTTCCACATCAGTTACTTGTGCCACCAGCAGAACCAACAACCCCTATTTACGTTGCCATTTAGAGAGGCATTTGGTACCTCAATTTAATTGGCAAGTTACAAGAGGAGACGACTTCCCAGTCTGGACAACACTTTTGAGTTTAACTGCAGCAGGCAACACTCAGGACAGATTTTTGCTTTTGCTTTGTTGTAATCTTGTGTTATTGTACAAGTGTAAAGTGCTGGTAAGAAGAATAATCTCACTAGTTTCCAAAAGGATGGCTGGTGGGAGTGTAATGACGTCTGTTTGCATCCAAAGAATCCTGATAGAGGAGGACTGGGAGAGCAGGAAGAGGAGGAGAACATCGCTTATATCTGAGCAGCGTTTACAACTCTGATATGAGGTATGGGTCTGGAGGCTTCAGGTGTGGAGGTACTGCCGCTCAGGGCCAGGAGGAAACCTCTGGCTCCCGCTGATGAGCTACACAGCAGGCGACACGTGGGGAGGGATGGGGCACCTGGCACAGGCTGTCATGATGGAGAGGAGGCCAGCTCCTCCGTGCTTCCGAAAGGGCAGCAGCTCAAACTGACACGTATCTACAGGGCTTCCAGGTGTGGCTGTGGCCACCCTGGTTTTGGTTCACTCTGATGTTTTGGCTTGTGGAGTGGCAAAAGCTGTTAGTGTCTTTTCCTTGAAAACGTCCCCTTAGACGCCTGTGCCTCTTGCCAAAGGATATTCCCTGCCTGGCTCTTTTGTCTGCCAGACCTGCTTTGGCTGGGAAGACCCCACCTCTCTGTGCTGCAGCTTCTGCGGGTCTGGGGGGGAGATGCACGAGCGACAACGAGATAAGATCAGCGCTGAGCAGGCCAAACGCAAAGCTCAGCCCTCAGCAAGGACACTGAAGTGCTGCTGCCGTACTGTGGGCTCTCCCTGGCACGTGGCCTGGCTGCGGGATGCTGTGGGGCCGTAACACGCCAGCTAGCACCAGACCCTCACAAGTGCTTGGGGTGGGGACCAGCTGCAGGCACCCAAACCCTCCCCAGGGAGGGATGTCCTGGAGGTGTGACCCCAGCCCGCAGAGGAGACTCAGCTTGCCCAGGGGGGCACCAGCTGCTCCCATGTGTGGTTTTCCCCTCTCTTCTTTCACAAAGCCCTTGCTTTGGGAAGGAGAGCATGTCTGCTAATGGCAAGCTGACAAGTGAATCAGTGCATACGTGCAATCAGCAGCACGGGGGAAGGAAACAAGGATTTGTCCTCCCCCTGTTGTTTTAGACAATGCTTCCGCTTGCAGCCTGAGCTCCAGTTAAGGACATTTATTGATTGCTTCTCTGGTTTACTACTGGCTGCCCAGGGAGCAAATAACAACATTTTAAATGAGCAGGCTGAAATATGGCAAGGCAAGAGTTGACAGGCAGTGATTAAGCAGCTCTCTGATCTGGAGGAGGGTAAGAAACAAATGACAATATATATAGATTTATGACAGCTAATATAGCAGGGGAGAAAATTAACTCATTGCAGGAAGGTGGAAGATCTTTCAGCTACTCTTGTTCCTGTCTGATGATTAAGCTGCTAAACTAAAGGTTGCCAGAGGGAGCAATGATCCCAAATATGTTTTTTAAAATGCTGCTGTAGAGCACTGTGCATCCCTGTTCCTGCAACACCTGCAGAAATGAGGGGCTGATCCAAAGGCTGCTGAAATCAATGGGAGGATTTCCAATGACATCTCTGTGTTTAGAACCAATGCCTAAATCCTGGGCATGGTTTCATTGAGAAAAACACAATACATGGCAGCCTTGGAAACTATTCCCCAAATTACTGTCCTTAGAAAAAAGGAAGCATTGCTAGTGAACTCCAGCAACTCCTGGGTGCCACAATAGCACCTTGGATCATGAGCATGCAGTTTTACATTATAGATATTTATATTATATTGTCCATCTCAAGAGTTTAAGGGATTAAAGCTGTAATTTTTCCCCCACCCCACCCTGATCCTGAACTGACATGTTTAGGCTAGATTGGAGGGTCCACTCAATGGTGCTCTGCAAAGCATTTTGCTAAATGGGTCATTTGTGCTTAATGGTTCATTCCTTATAGTTAGTACAAATAACTTTTTAGATGGAAAGAGTCCACCTGCTGTTCTGCACCGTACCATGTGCTACCACTCTGTCGCCTCGAGCCCAGGCTCCTTAATCGCATATGCCTGGTGGTGCAGGTGCATTTATCTGCTGATAAGAAGTATTTGCGTAAGGCAGATCAATTTATTTTTTTTTTACATGTATATCCTGATATAAGAGGAAATAGGCTCCTGGAAAATATTGGCAGACAACTGGAGACATACCGTAGTTCCTGTGACACCCCCCACTGGCCTTTAATCTCACTCAATCATGGGTATTACCATTTGCAGTGGGGTTGAAAGGCATTTCAAAGAGCTTGGGTGG
This sequence comes from Anhinga rufa, assembly GCA_013400875.1. Taxonomy (NCBI): domain Eukaryota; kingdom Metazoa; phylum Chordata; class Aves; order Suliformes; family Anhingidae; genus Anhinga; species Anhinga rufa. The sequence goes on along the minus strand of VZTV01106294.1, from coordinate 19,750 downwards.
TAAAAGCGCTGACTGCAAGCTCGGAGTCCACAACTGAAGGTTACGCACTGAGGTGGGGCCAGCAATAGCAAGCTGACAAACAGGTTGAAAGTCAGGTGCTCACCTTGCAGTTTCTTTGCTAGACATGATTTCAAAAGCCTTTGAAGGTCAATAGTAGAGTTTTCTAGTAAGCTGAAGGGAAAGGACTGTCTGCAAATAATTTTTTCACTAAATGCAATATTACTATAGAATCAAAGTCCTCTTTGTTTAACAAGGGCAACAGGTTTATAAAGATCTTATCACCACTAGGATACTACTGTTGCTCTGCAAAAGCACACAGCAGGGTCCCTGACAGCACATGAGTGACATTATATTGCATTAAAATCTGTAATTAAAAGGATAGTTCTTGCCTGGAAAAAAAAATTAATGGTGAATGCCAATTCTTCAACTTTTTGCATGTAGGCAGAATTCAGAGAGACATCATGCAGGTGTAGCAAGGAGTCCATTATGTGATGCTGGGCTGGACCTTAAAAGAAGAAACTAGAGAGAAAGCCCAGCAAAGGTGCTGTGTGAGTTGAGTCCTCTGGCTATGATTTTCAGGACTCCCATGGGACTTTCCACTGCTAATGCAAGCTGGCTTGACTTTCATCTCAGGGTGTTTTCCTTTCTTCTCATTAAAATTCACTTTCCCTGCTGATATTTCCTTCTAGTTGCCATTTGGTGAGTTGTTGGACTTCCCTCAGGGAGAGGTAGCTGCAAGGCCCTATTGTGTACGCTCCGTAACATGGGCTTCGGCGGAAAGTGGGAGGAAAAAAAGTTGCAGATTTGGAGAGATGCAAAAGACACATTTAAAGATGTTATTTATATATGAAACAGCAAGCTTTTAAAAACAAAGCATTTTTATGAATAAGAGAAGCTCATTAAGACTTCTCAAACTGTGCCAGCTCTAAGGAAAAGACATTTTCATTTAGCTCTGTGTGCTGCAACGGAGAGTTTTTTGAGATTCTTGCTATTTACATTGAGAACAGGCTATGTCTTGTGAAGATCTGGAGAAAAATGACAGAACACTTTCTTTACGAAATTGAAGTATTGCCCCTGTGCAACCCAGGCCAGCGGGATACAGGTGAGAGGAGCAGGGGACGCACTAGGCTGCATCACGCTGCTCCCTCTTTAATCTGCGCTACCACAAGCTCATCTGACTTCCAGCTAGTGTGCATTACAGCTGAGCTTGGCTATTGCAACTCTGCTCCAGAGACCTCCAAACACTTTGCTTTCATAGTGGATGAAGAGTACAGAATGCTTATTTTGTGCAGAGTTAGGGCTGAATTATATTGGATCATTCCCCAGCTTTCAGAAAGCTTGGATATAAATCATAGGCCTGAACTATGAAATTTATGACAGATCTTTGTTTCAATGTACATAAGCATTCTAGAAGACATTAATTTACTGAATAAACTGCTAATATGCTGACTTTATAAAGCAAACTTCATTTTTGCTATCATGTCCATATGGCCTTTGTAGAGTAGAAACTAATATAAACAAGCATGTTAGAAGGCTTAATATGAGTAATAAACAGACAGCAGAATGCTAAGGGCAGAGCCAGCAGCAGTGTCTGGCCCTGTGCTGACTGACTGCAGAGTCCTTGCCCGTGATAGTGCCGTGCCGGACCTGTGACTCGGCAAGGTCAAACGCAGAGACCGGTTTGGCAGCAGCAAGCAGGGACACTGGCCCTGCTCCATCAACTGAAGCTTTCCTGTACAGGTAATCACATTTTCCTTGATCTCTTTGTTTTTGAATTTGTGAGAAACTGCCCCCGCAGGCGGAGGGATTGATTTCCCCAGAGGGAAGCAGCCGCCCTGCCCATGCCCTCCCCAAATCTGCACTGGTGTTGGGATTTGGTTTAGCAAAACCTCAGCGACAGGTCTGACTAGGAGGAGGAAGACAGGCAGAGAAGTAGAAAGACCAATTTCAGCAAGAAACATGGAAAAAGCCTTCCCAGTTCTGGGGCTTGGGTTTCTGAAGTTGCCTTCTCTCTCCTTGCTTGCTCCTGGCAAGACAGACGGGGAGAGAACATGGTTCCTCCAGCGGGATAACATCAGTCCCCTGCAGGTCCCAAGAGGTGACAGGGACATACAGTCACAGCGCGTGTGTGCTCCTCCTGCTCTTCCAGCTCACGGCAGCATTGCTTCTGGGGGACGTCTACTTTGGGGGGGGAATTTTCTGTTGCTGCCCAGCCTTTGCTCTGCAAGTGCACATTGATGACAGAGTGCGATTATTTGTGGTGAAGGCGCAACCGCTTCATTTCCCCCAAATAAGACCTTTAATGCAAAAACCCCCACATCCATAACTAATGTCTGAATTTGCAGCACATGACGCAGGCAGGTAGAGCTATAAAGGTGATTAAGGAGATAAAGCAAAGGCTGCTGACTGCGTTGCATTCACTTATGCCAAAGTGTCAACACGCCTTTCGGGGCATAAAACGACTTACCCTGTGCCTACCAAGGTGTGCAAAGCTGTGAGATGGGAAAGTTGTCCCCGTGGTGCCACTGCCACGAGAGCACCTTGCACCGTTCTTGCTCTCGGGCATCAGCCCCAACGCCGCTGCACTGCCCAAGAGCTGCCTGAGAAAGGGGAAGAGATTCAAACTGACACATTAAAAGGAGACCAAAATGAAATGTTGTGGGTGCGATTTGAATAAATGTTTCAGAGCTTGTGCTCAAAAATAGCACAGAGGAGGGGGTTTTAAGCCCTGTGCTGTATTTCCAAGTGGCTCTTTGGATAAATTGACACAAATTCCAGAGGGATTTTAATTACAAAGATGAGGATCCAGAGCCTCTGCTCAGCCTGTGCACAGACTTTAACCATGTCATGGAAAAAGCCTGATTTCTGTTCCATGGGGCAGGGACAGGAATTTGGGAAGGGAGCGTGCTTATAATGTGCATGTTTGCGCAAGGTTTATTAGGATAATTTTTAGGAGAATTTATTGTACCTGGCCAAAAGGGTATGATGCAACACAAGCTCCCTTCAAATAAAGGGCTATGTTATTTTGTGAGAAATGACAAAATAAACATGTAACTAGGGAAAGGCTCAGATATAGGGTTGATTTTTATTTTATCTTCAGCTTGATTTTCCTGTTAAAGAAATAAAACTGCTGCTAAAGCTCCATTCGCAGAGAAGTGTGGTCTTCTATTGAAACCAACTTCAAGCTGCATCGGGGGGGAAAGAGTCTCTGGGACTTCCCAAATACTTTTTTTGCGGTGGGGGTGTGGGGGGGAGAGTTATGAAAGCGAAGTAGATGTTATTAGGTTTCAGTTTGTTCCTGCTTACTTTCCCCAGCTACTGTACTGCAGTGCAAAGCCGCTCTGCTCTGAACCGTGGGGAAGGCACGAAGCTTCGCTGCACAAGTTTGCTCCAGGTCCTGAAGAGGTGAAAGAGGAATTTGTCCTTCTGCTGGCAAAACCTACTGTTTTTGCTGTTCACCTCCGTGGCAGCACAGTTCCCTATTGAAGTGAATTTCCTTGCAAGGCTGCGCCAACACCCACAGCTTGTGCCGCTGCAGAGCTCAGCCCGGCGCTCCCCGGGTGCCGGTGGCCGGCTCCGGCTGTGGTTATGCAGCGGTAAATCCCCGGCAGCTGGAGCAGCGCCAGCACCGCACCGGGAAACTGAGGCTACAGCATTGGGACGTTCTTCAGATATTTTTGAAGCCATCTTGCCTCTTTCATCTGTATTTCAAAGATAATGAGTCAAATGCATTTCTGTTGTCATTGGTTTAAATTTTCTCAGTAACCCTAATTGCACTGGGTATGAGAACTGGAGCTCCAGGCAGAGACACGGCAGCCTCCTGCTCTTGCGTGGCAAGGAAGGCCTTAGGTGGCAATGATAAGGGGACATCATTAGAGCAGTCTTGTGTATGGGTATCCCCCGAGTAACCGCTGAAGGTGAAATGGTCTGGGACGTTAATCAGATCAGATCAAAGAGCAGAGCCTGTCTGGCCCAATCAGCCCTGACTGGCAGCTTGATAAACTCAGCACCAGCGAATTGAACCGAGAGACTTCCCATAAAACCGGTACCAGCGGGATCAGGAGGGCACCCTGACTGCGTGTGACTAACCAAACAGGAATGCAAAACCACCTCTTTAATGCACCTGGGATTTAACAATGTCACCTTATACACGATGGGTCTAATTCCAGTGAGACCTTTCCAAGTTTGTCCACACTATCCCATCAAACGCCAAGCCTGGGAAGGCAGCATCCTTCTCCAGGACAAGCACTGAACCCACTTTTCCAGCACATTTTTTAGGAGCATGACAGTCAGTGGCAGTTGTTGGATGGGGCTTGAATTACGGGGCCATTCCAGTTCCCTCCTTGCATGAATGCCACTATCGCAGGCGGACAGCTGCTTTTACCTCTTCTCCGAAATTCTGTGAATTTTGGACCCTGTTCAAGGCTGAGCAAATCAACTGGGGACTTTCCATTGTTTGCCATGAGCTTCGGAGCAGCTGTTATTGTTCTTCATCATCTGCTGGAACATTTCTCATCAAGTTATTGTTGTCTCCCGAGGAAACTTTTAGAAGACTTTCAGAATGACGAAGCCTTCACATATTTGCAAACCAATTTTTTTGTTTCATTCCCAGGGCGATAGTCAAGAGTTTTTCCTTTATACTGACGTCATGGCTTTTGGATGTGCTTGGACTAACTTGTGGGTGAATTCAATATTTGTCTTTGTAGCTTCTGCTACGTTTTCCTTTTTACCCCACGGTGGTTTATGGCCACTAGTTCTTATAGAACCGTGTTTAATTTCTGCAGAAGAGTGAATTGAAGTCAGAAAAAGGTCTTTATTCTTGAAATGTTTAGAAGAAAAAAAAAATTAATTGCTGTTGCTTAATATCCCAATGTCTTTGTTTTGGTGGTTTTTTTTTCTTTTGCAAAGACTTCTCACACATATCTCCATCTGTAGCCATTTTTCTGGTGCGTCTGGGTTTTGTCTCTCTCTTCTTCTGGGAAGACTGATGGGCATTGTCAGCTTTTTCCAAAGCTTTGGACTTAGGAGATCCAGAAATCTAGTAATTAGTTCATGTTTAATCTGTACAATCTGCAAGAGCAGTTCTGGAGTCTTGTAGATTTGTTCCAGTACAGTCAAATTATGCTGATTAGATTGGTAAAAAGCTAAAAAAACCCCACCATAAATAGCAATTATTTTAAATCAATTCCAAGCACATAAAGACTGATTTTAGCCTGGGCTGTTGAAAATTTTCATGCAAATTGCAGTGTGTGTTTATTGCATTTTTTTCCCAAACCAAGTGGAAGAGTTGGACTTAGTAGGAGTCAGAAAAAAGTTGAAATGCCATGGGCAGCCGTGAACAGGAGCAGTGAAACGGGTACTCCCCACAGCTGCGTGGTGCCTTGCAGGGGAGAGCACTGTTGCCAGCATTTGCTGTGTCGCCTGTTCCCAAGGTAGAGAGTTGTCTCTTAAAACTCCTCGTAACATCCTAATGCCTGTAAAACAAACCACTCCTGTTGAACTGTGCCACCTCCCAAGGTCGCTCGAACTGCCTGGCAGGGGAACAGGGCTGCAGCCACCCACTTGCAGCCCACACCCTGCTGCGGGTAGATGGGCTGAGAGGTGCAGTCGCAGGACAAGGAGGGACAGCTCTCCATCAGTTATTGCAGCCGAAGGTGCTACTTGGCAGTGGCCTTCCTGGTGCTCTGGTGGTTGCTGTCCTCATTTTTTGGTGAAATTGAGTTTAAACATGGAATTTAAAAGTCTGGCTCTTTGGTTCATCACAAACTCAGTCATGGGAGCCAGGATGTTTAGCTCCCCAGTCTACGCTGAAGGTAGGAGGCTTCTTCCATCGTTGGTCTCACAGGACTGCTGCACTTGCTAAACAGCAACACACATACTCAGAGGATAAATGCAGGGCAGAAAACAAGTCAAGCATCATTTGAATGTTTACGGACACAGCTGAGCAAGCCCTCTGCTTTTCAAAGGCTTTCAAATGTTTATGACACAAAGTTATAATGAAAATGTCCCATCTTACAAGTGGGAAATGTGCTGTTAAGAACCACTAGAGTTTTGCTATATATAACTTATTACTGTGGTTGAAAACACAACTGGAACTTGACTTTAACTTGCAGCAAGCAGCCATTACACGTTTTGGGAAGCGTCACAGAGCTTTAGACCATCACTGCCAGGAAGGTACAGAGGGACCTTGGAGTAAATGGCCATGAGCTCCTAGATTAGCTCCATTTAGTCACGCTCTGCTAGGAGGTTTAAAACAGCTCCTCCAACAAGGAACAAGCTTGTCCTTCCCTCCAAAAGGATGACGGTCCTCCTCTTGGCAGTGTGGTCGCTGTGATCTGCTGCTGAGCGCTGAGCTTCTCTCTCCGTGCTGCAGCCCCAACACCTGGTACCTGACACCCATCAGCTCACACTTCCCGATAGGGTTGCCCCCTCTTCCCCTGGTAGACTTTTGCATTTATCTACACTGAGTTTCACCTACACTTCATTGCCCAATCAGTCATTCATAAGAAGGACTTACCTGTAAAGTCTTTCTATAGTTCTTTAGAAGCTCTCCCCATCCTTCCTGCCATAAATAACTTTGCACCATCAGCAGAGTTCCTCGGCTAAGTGCTCAGCCCTTTTTCCAGGTCATTTATAATGATGAGCTGCACAAGTACCAGCATGGATGCTGGGATGCCACTCGTGACCTCCACGCTCCTACAAGACCCAACTAGGACCTCTACCCTCTGTCCCTTATCCCTGAACTCATTACTTAGTCTTATTTATCCTACAACTAATGGCTTCAGAAAGTGCCTTAGTTCTGTTAGATTCCCTAGCTTTTTGCATGGGTGGCTCTGCAGCCTTTCTCATGGCCTTTTAATATTTTTTTGGGGTGTATAATTGAATTGAACCACTCTTAGGTGCTCCATAATGAAGTGGGGCAGGGAGAGAGGAAACTGTTAGCTACATGGCATTTTGAGCAATTAGCAGCCTACGTGGTATTTCTGCTTTGTTGATTTTTACTTGAGGAAATCAAATGCTGGCTGGTATTCTCTAAAAGTGCAATAAGATGTGGCTGTTTGCTGTGAGTCTGACGGCACTGGATCCAGACTACCCGAAACAAGTGCCATGTTTCATCCGGCATGGGAAAAGTACAGGATCTATCTATAGTCACTGATCCTCCTAATTCACAGGGAATTTGGTTTTTTTCAGCTCTGATAAAAACAATGCAGCGCCTCTTTGAGTCATCCCCTCTGCTATAAGATCAACCATAAACAGCTGATTTCTATAAGCAGATGTATTTATAGGCTTGGGATAGAATATAGATTTAAAAATGCTACTTTTCTGCTTCAAAGAGATCGACTTACATTTTTAATCTGTATAAAATTAATCCAGCTAATTAATTAAAATGGCTGAAGAGTAAAATGAATTAAAGTTTCAGGAAATCATTAAGCATTGATATGGCTGCATGTTCTGATTTGGTAATGAGTCATGACATGGTGAACATTATCTAAGTCTATTTGCATCCAGGTACTGTAAGAACTTGCGGGCAATGAGATGCTGCCATGTGAGAGCAGGAACAGCTTTGCTTCGGAGCATTAGGAGAGCACTGTTATTTAGGAAGGAGCTATAACCTTTCTAGCAGAGGGGAGATCTGGGACATCAGGTCCTGTCTTCCATCCTGCGACTGACTTAAACAATCCCCTTATGCATCAGCCTTTAAAATGAGCACGGCGCTGTACGATTCCCAATGAAGCCTATGCAACCAGGGCGCAGGTCATCAAGGCAGTTGGCCTGAAATCCCACTGGAATCAGTGAGCGAGGAAAGTCAGTAGGAGCTGGGGAATGAAATGCCTTTACCTTCTTTGAGAAATCTGCTCTTTCTTCAGGCAGCCAGCAGCTGCCTAACGTGGAGGTACCACCACACTCTCACAACAGCAGCAGGTACTTCCATCTCCTTCCGCAAACATGTTACAAATCCCTTCCTCCTCCCTGAGTAAATGTTTGCAGGTTCAAAATCAAACTGAATGAGAGATGAGGAACTGTTTCCTTATGAAGCAGAAAACATGTCTCACATGGAGATTTATCATGTGGGAGAATTGCATTTTCTTCTCCTAGGGAGGCATGTTGCACCTTGCCTCCTCCAATAGCTCTCCATCAGAAGTGGTACAGAAGGAGCTGGCAGGTGCAAAGGCGCTTGCTCAGCCAGCAGGAAACACTGAGCCCTGTGTATTCCCTTGGAGGCTGAAAATGCTCTGGAAGATAACGCACAAGACCCAGCACTGCTCCTGAGGTCAGGAGAAAGCCATGGGCTGGCTGACGCACCGCACGGTTGTGCGCCGGTCAAGCCACATCTGTTTTGCCCATGGCTTGCTCAGCTGGTGAGCTCTCTGGGACAGGCTCTACATGCAGTGTTTAGCCCACCTGGGCCTCTTGGTGTTGCTATAATGCTAGCAATGCATGGGGGCTGGATGTAAAGCTAGCAACCCTTTGAATGGGGGTACAGTCCCATTTATAGTCTATGTAAGAAACCTTAAGGAGTCCAGTGCTGCTGCCCTTGCTCTGACCTGTGTCCACAGGCCAGTAATCAGCTGTAACCATGTGAATATATGCTCTCTCCACTGAAAAACAGCAATTTTCTCTCTCTTTAAAGTGCTGCCAGGATCAATGAGGAAATGTTGACAATGAAGGATCCTCCTGGGAGCACTGGGTGGTAAAAACTGGACGTTTCCTACCTGCAAGGCTTTGTCTGCTTGTGGGGTATACATTCTACTCAACTGTTATCCATTTTCTTAAATGTTTCCACCTTGTCTGACAGAGGACACAAAAACACAGCAAGAGAAACTGCAGAAACTGCAACTGGTGTCTTAGCTGAACTTTATTTCTCAACACAGGTAATCAAATCTCTTTCTTGTCCCATCTTCTTGCCTAGTAATGTATTGAAATAGGTGATTCTTCTCTGTATTATATGTAAGTATATTGTGTATTTTGCTAAGATAATTTAGACCATACTGTGACTCTTGTAACAACAGCGTGACATGATGTACATGTAACCCAACAGGTTGAGCAGACTGCAGATGCTTTAAAAAACCTCTTTTCCTCTCCTTCCCTCCTTTCCACTCCATCAGTTGCAGTTCCCAGGCTACATGCCTTGTTAAAACAGCCTGATTGAACCGACGGCCTCACTAATGAGCATTTCTGATCCATGGCTTTTAAGGGGAGCGGCTGGAACCTTCTGGGGAATTGCCTCTTCATTGCAAAAGGCCAGGAAAGGAGGGGCCTTCTCCCAGAAAGCATTCTCTACTTTGCTAATGCTTCTTCCGCTTCTGCCTCCAAGCAGATTTGGTTCTTGTAATCAGCTGATTCCTAGGAATAGGTGGCCTTTCAAAAAAAATTTTTTTAATTATTCTGAAACAGTGTTTTATGGACAATTTCTAAGGGCATGAGGGACCAATGTAAAAAGTGCCACAGAGCCTACAATCTCATCATCTTCCTCACCCGCCCCCCCCAGCAGAATAAAATAACATCTGGCTCAGAATATTTTGGCATCGCAAACTTTCATTCCACATGCCCAGGGACCAGCCACCTGTGCTGGGGTAACTGCTGCTAATGTACTTTTGACTCAAGAAAAGAGAGGAGACTACAGCCCCCTCCAAAACAACAGGAGAGAGAGGAAAATCTCACTGCAGACTTCCCCTTCCTGCGCGGTGCTCAGTACAAAGGGAGGTTGCTAAAGCAACAGTTTCTCCTAGCTGACTACAACTAGCCATGTACACGGGCTTCGTGCTGAATCAGTATCGGCGCTATCAGAAAAAGACGGAAAAAGCTCCTTCCTCTACTTACGTAGCTTTGACTGCTCAGCCAGCACCTCTGGGAGCAGTAGCTCTGAATTCACTCCATCCTGGTTTCCAACATTTCCTGCAGCTATCTGGACCCCTGGGGAGAGCTTCTCCACAGCTCCACTGGAACCATTAATGCAAATCGCCCTCTTAAGAACTATAAGGGAATAGGACATTTAGCATCAAGTCATTCAGCCCCCACCGAAATAACTTAAGGATGAGGTCTTAAGCGGCTTGAATGATGCTGTGCTGTTTCCATGGCAGGACACCGCTCTCCGCAGGGTGCCCGGGGTCAGGAGCAGGCGGGCAGCTTCTCACCACGGCACCCTGCAGCAGCCGTACCTGCAGAGCCTCTGTGGCTGCATGTCCTGACAGGGTGGCAAAAAATAGCCCATCTCCCCACCTTGTGGGCCAGTGAAGAGGAAAATGCCTGCCTCTGCCAAAAACCTGGCTGTGCAATCTGAGTTGCTTTGAAGTGCCAGGAAGAGCTGGTGCATGCTAGCAGTACGTCTGTTAGCTTTGGGTTTGGGGGCAGGAGGGGGGAGATGATGGGAAGGGACTGCTCCATGGCAAGGGAAGCCCGGTTGTGGTGATCTACCTTAGCAGCCAGGTAGAAACACGCAGGTATGGTGAGATGCCCCACAGGCCAGTGTTCCCAGCTGGTTTCTGCATTTACTTCTATCAGCATATCAGCCAGCTAACCTCAGCGTTCAAAGCTGTTGCCCTCTGGCAGAGGAGAACAGCGTGTCCCGAACAGCCTACAAAAGGACACAGAGCTCCTAGGCGAGATATGCAGGTAAACGGCTGGATACCCGTGAGGAGGATTATTTTTATTTGACTATTTAATTCAAGGTTTATTTGTTCCCTGTGTTGATACTGATGCAGATTCATTCCAGTTCAGAAGCCGACACGTAGGGAGAAAGGAAATAACACAATCTGGCTCCCCTCTTTTGGCATCTGAACAACTTAGTTCCTCAGGAACACTCGAGAGGCCAGCAGCATGTAAATGCTTTCCCTCATGGTGACACAGACAGAACTTTCTGGTACTAGAGTAACCCCATTCCCCCTTTGACTAGTCACAGCTGCACGTACCTTTGGTATAACATCATGGTTACACAATGCTGAGTCTCCCACTTTGCTCTTATTGTACCTCTCTCATATTTGCGCAAGCAGAAGTTGGGATGGAGCCCTGCAACAGCCTCCGAGAGCCCAGCCACTTCCCAGCCTTTCCTGAGCTTGTGCTGCTCCCACCGGCAGCAGAGGTGAGCTGGGAGCACTGACCACTGAACTGTAGCCCAGGAGGGCACAATTTTCTCCAGTCTCTCTCCAGAAGAAACCTGGTAAGTCACAAACACATGGGCTGCCTAGTGCACTCACCCCCCTAAATGATGCAGGCTCTGCTGGGATGAACGCTAGTATTTACAAGTAGATCTAGGCTCGCTGCATCTCTGGGCCCCCCTCCTTTCCAGGTCCCCATGACTTCCGCAATCATCCAGTTCACCAGGACTAATGGAGCACAGATGTACTCTCAAGGGAGTGAGTGTGAACCAGAACCCTCATCTCTGGAACACTTCCCAGGAAGAACCATCTCCTCACCATCACGTATCCCAGAGTACCTAAGGAGAAGACAGAGCAGGAAATAAGCAGAAGAGTGAGTTCCTAGCATTTTTGCCACTTTATCCCTTAAAGGTTCTCAAGTAGGATTTATGATCACATCTTCTTCAGAGGAAAACAGTGTTGTGCTAACAGGTAAGCAAGAAACAACCACAGCGAGATACAGATCTGTAACGCTTCAATTAAAGCACAGGTAAGCAGGGAACAGCAGCAGACCTTGCAAGAGTTTCACAAGCCTCACCTTAGTCATTACTGTTTGCCTTGTAGGTTGCAAGGTGTCCAAGACTGCTCTCTGTGTTAGCTTGTAGGGCACGAAGCACAACGGGACTAGCTGAACCTGGCTGTCGGGCAGAGCTGTGTACTGGTGCTTGTCCACAACAACGGAGGGATCCAAGTACATGGCAGCAATGAAAATGTGCAGCCTGCCAATGTGTGACCAAACTGTGACAGGGCAGGAAGAAGAGATGCTTCATTCCAGACTGAAGGCAAAGAGAAAGGAGTCTTTGAAAGCGTGGCCCAGGCAGATTCCCCCAGTGTGGCAGGAAAGACACGTGTTTCTGATTTACAACTTTTGGCAGGGAATGTAGCCAGAAAGGAAAACGCGGGTGATCGTAAGCAGAATTAAACAGTGGGGGTGCAGTACCGTCCACGCTGGACAGTGTGGGATCCTCCTCGTGACACTGCCAACAAAGCAACAGCAGGAAGTGGTGTGGTGCTGCTGGCCATGCCTGTGATTGGCAACAAAAACACAGAAGCCTTTTAAATATTGCAAAGACAGAAATTAAATCCTCCTCCTCTTATGCAATGCTTGCCCTTCCTCAGCAGGGATCAAATCAATATGGGACCATGCAAAGTCAATGGTTTATTTCAAGGAGTTTTGAATTGGGCTTTGTAGGCAAAAAGGCATCAGCCTTGTTTCAAGTTCCATGAAGACACATCGGTATTTCCATTCCACATCTATTTGTAGGACAGAAACGTGACTTTGTTCCTCTTTAATCCTGTTTAAATGCTCTTTAATCCTGTTTAAATGTTACACTATTTTAAACTAAAGTCTGTCAGGAAAAAAGAATCAAGTCTAGGACTGGAATTATCCCTGGTGACAACTGGGGATCCCACTTGTTTGTGAATGAGAATCACCTTGAAGAAAGTAAAGAACAACCTTGTAGCATTGACATTGTATTTCCCCATCCTTTCTTCTGGTTTATCTTAGTACTTACTTCTATGGTGGTGGTTTAAGCACACAAACCTGTGCATTTGCATGCACACGCAAGCACGTCACTATAATACAGCTACCAAACCATACAAACAGTGCTAAGAGTTTACTGCTTGCCCTTCTGGCAGCAGAAAGAGAACTTTCACATAATTTCTGGAGAAATGCTGCAGTTGTAGGCTAACTTACATAACCGATTTAGTTCAACAGAATTGCTTTCTGCCTTTAATCTTCTCAACAGTTTATCTTTGCTGTCGTGATCAGTTGAGCTTTCTTTAAACCGTTATGGATTAGCGTTCTGCTATGACACATTAAAAGCTTAGCTTTGTTTATTTTTGTCAAGAATGGGGGAGGCATATCAGGTTCAAATGTTCACGCAGCAGTTTATGAATGGTTATTTTTCTTACACAGCCATCAATATATTCATGTATCGAATGCAAGGCACAGCTAAACACTTCCTGAGACAGTACAAGTGGCTGGAATAAAATATTTGTGATTTCATTACAAAGAAAGAAGAAGAAAGCAGGAACTTCATAAATTTGCATAATTATTTTAATCTGTAAATACAAAATTTAATCCAGCATTCAAATAGTTCATCACACCCACCAGCCTTGTGTGGAAGACCAAAGAGTAAACGGTCTGAAAACTTAATTAATAAAGCTGGTTGAGGGTTTTCCTAAGTTTGCATTGTTGTTGCAATTTGGAGACAGAAATCCTGCCAAAAGCAATCTGTCATTCAACTGCAGGACGATAGCGCACCATAACACACTCAAACCACGAAACAAATGGAACCTCAGCCACACTGCTTACAAAGAGGTGTTCAGATAATATTAACCAGCTGTTCAGTGAATTTTCACAGTGGATTCATCAACTATGAAAGTGGTTGATCTATCAGAAGACTACAGTATGAATCCAGGTCCAAATTTCTACTATAAATTCATGAGCACAATATACTATTTTAAACCAAATACAACAACTAGCACAATTCTTTGACCTCTGTGTAATCTAGATGATTTGCTGATGCCAGCCTGGAATGGAGTGAGAGGTTGTGCTCCTGAGCACTGCCAGTAATCCTCTGTGCAGCCAAACACTATTCCAAGGAACCACTAATTCTGTGATCAGTCGTGCCAGCAACCCTATGACCTCGCAAACGAAGCAAGTAGGCACTTTCGCATTCCTAAGAGCAACACAGACACTAGAGAAGTTAAAAAAAAAAGTGTCTAGTAGTGCTAGAAAAAAATACAAACATAAACCTGGGAAAGTAATTTGGAAAAGAGGAGGAAAAAAATCCAACTTATTTGCAATCAGTGTGCTGTTTGTTTTGCTTTCTTATCGGGAGAGATCTTTATTCTGCACATTCCAGTGAATGGCCATTCGCTATTAATTTATCTTCTTTCTGACGGCAAGTGGAGCACCATTCCAGAGTTTCAACATTCCCTTGATGCTGCTCTGGTTAATGCTTGTCTGCTATTTAAACAAAGCATATTCCAACCAAATCTGACTATATATGGAATTCCCTGACGAGTAAAAATTTGGATGCCCTACAAAAAAGAACCATGAAAACAGAATACACACACAAACACTCCAAACTACACAAACTCGGCATGTACTAAATCAGGCTCTTGGTGGCAAAGGTCAGGTATCCAGTGTGACCAACCATCTCCCTGAGTGGCACGCCACTTTTGAACTGCACAGTTCCTTGCTGCAGCTTAGTGCACGGGCTACCTTGGTTTGATGGGTTGCTGCTGTCAAAACTAGTGCTAGAATTATCCTCAGCTGCTTGTCCAAGGTCAGGGATTTGCAAGCTAATTGTCCTTACATTGTATACTCGGAGCAGAATTTCCAAGGTGTTAACCTCTGTAAAACCATATTCTTCCAACGCTAGGCAGGTTCTTTGGACTTGTTCGATGCAGGGGGAGAACGAGCAGATGCGGCCACCTGTAAAATGAGACAGGTAGTGGAAAAGTCAGCAAAAAGCAAAAGGAAGCACTTTTAACCTTTTTTTCAAATTCTCCCATATGCACATAGAATTACTATCATACAGACAAAGTGAAAACATTCTTCAAGAAAATCTCCATGAGGCAACTATGCATGTTTAAAGTGCACAAAATCAAACATGGATGACTCTACATGATGCTTCAGACCCTTTAAAAATTGCAACAGCACATTCATTCATCTTCCAAATCCAGTGTTGCCCACCACATTTGGTTCACGATAAAACTGTTAAAGTTGACCCCTTTAGAGCAGCGACTCTTTTGGAATCACTATCCACTACTCTGGACTGAGGCACCGAGCTCAAGTTGGCACCTACACAAAGACAGAAGTCATTCTCTACACACTGTACAGAGTTGCCTTCAGTAGAATATAAGCGTGTGTGCACACACACTCTGACAAAAGCGGCTGTGTTGATTTGAGAACGATGGTATGCGTGTACAGAATAAAGTAATCTCTCCAGGCCATAGATGGAGTGCTCTTAAGGCTTCACCCTTTTAGTCAAGCTGACTAGCATGCCTCCTGAGCATTACAGTTTACTGGGTATCACACTGGGCAGTTTTTACAGCAAATGCTTCAAAACTCTAGGACAGGACTTTTAAGTCATAAACTAACACTTGTCTCCTCGTCTGTGCACGGTTCAGATTTTCGATTCTAAATACAGAGTACTAATAGGCCCCCTACAACTTTCTGCGTGCTACAATGTCACCTTAACAGCTGAGAATAGAGCGATTCAGATTTACTCTGAAAAGCCACAGCCAAATGAGATCAAAGAATTAAAAGGACACTGTCTGCCATAAAGCCAGGGCATCTGCTTTCACCCAGGACACAGCGTCCCACAAGGCAACTGCCCTTCCTGAAAAGCTTTTGTGCTGGGGGAAGGAACACTGGGCAATGCAGCTTCAGCTATTGTTTTACTTATTACAATTAGATGAAAATGCTTGCTGACCTGATTTGCATTCCTTCCCAGCCCTCTCCCAGGCTCATCCAGTCAAGCCTTCCAACACCAGTTGTCTAAGTAGTTAAAGAACCCGTGCAAGTGAGAGCAAAGCATCCTGCTAAAAATAGAGGCTATACTGGGACTACGTGAAGCCTGCTTTATCTCAAACTCCCCTTTTTTTTTCCTTTTTCGTTTCTAAAGTCACATCTCTAAAAAAAGAAAGCATCAGGTCTGAAAGCGTCACTGTAGCACTCTAGTTACTGTGCAGCAATGATGTGCTGGGTACTGACTGGGGAAGAACGCTTTCCATGACCATTAATCCACCATACACTAAGTAGGATTTAATTTTAGTCCTGAAATAAAGTCCCCACAGCCAGGGGTTCTTATCATGCATCTTCAGAACAAAGTACCCTGGACAAGTAATTCCCTGGAGTGACAATTAAAAGACTAATCTAATAACCACCTGTAAAATTAATGCTGGTATGTGTCATTATTAACCAACTCTGTTGATGCCAATTTAATTGCACACCCAGTCCGCTAGCTCCTGTGGAATTAGATTTATATGTTCATCAGGATGGCCAGGGCTACCAAAACGATTCTGAATCAGACAGCTAATATTTTCTGACCAAAGCAGTAAACACTTCTACCATGTTTGTAGATGAAAGCTCAGGAAGAAATTTCTGTTACATAATTATAAAGCTACTATGATACACATATGTTATAAAAAAAGATCTTATATTCTTATTGCGTAGGGAACTGAACGAATGTCCAACTTAGCTAAATGTCAGTTCACAATGACCCTTTGTCTGCAAAGCAAGAATTTGCAGAGAGACCAAGACTCACTACTATTTCATTCAGGCTTTTTGGTTTTGGTGTTTTATATTGCAATAAAAAAGGGAAATATGTTTACATTTACAGTAAGCCTGTTCTTATTTATTCTGACTAGAAGGGTTACAAAATATGTTTAGGCTTTCAAATTCACATGCTCTAGATTTACAGTAAAAAACTAAGAAGCCTGCACACAGCTGTTGCCATACAAGCGGCAGAGCCGCCTACAGTTCTTGTCAAGCCTTCAATTAAAGGCAGAGCACCCTTCATTTTGCCTCAGGATGGTCAGCTGAGCATAGCATGGCAACACCAAACTTGGTGATGATTTATCAGACTCCCTCCTGGCAAAGTGGACTGCTTGGGGAAGTAGGGTTACGGAAAATAGGCTTTCAAGCCGCTTGGTAAGGAAGAAAGGTCTTGCTTCCAATAGCTAATATCCAGAGGGGAAGCATAAAAAATAATGTTACTTTACTCACTACAGTGCTGGACACTTCTCAGGTATGAAGAGTGAGAAAGCAGCATAACAGCTGGTATTCCATATAACTGAGAGCATCCAGTGGGTTTTAGTAGTTCTGCCAATTTAATTTTTTCCCTTTCGTACCTATTGTTCTGGTTATTATTATACATCCCTCCCAAACAAATACACCTACAAATAGCTTAGAAGCAAAACCACCAAGCATCTATNCACCAAGCATCTATCTTTATGGATCCTAACAAGTGGGAGAGGGGTCCCCTCTGCTTTTTCCTGTACACACCATCAGGCAGGCCAGATTTAACTTGCAGGCTGGACTTGTTTGATTAAGCAGATATTAAGAGAACACTGGAGAGCTACAATTAGCAGAAGGTTGGAAGGCAAAAATGAAATTACAGTTCCAGACTGTGAGAGGCTGTCTAAAATAGAAAGATTTGGGAAGCTCAATTGCCATGGTGTGTTTAGACCAGCAAAAAAGTGGACTCTCAGCAGCAGAAAACCAGCACTCAGAAGGACATGCTCTTCTGCTCTAGGAGCAGAGACAGTGTCATCTTCAACAGACCAGATGCTTCTGAATTCTCTAGCTGCAAGCTGCCCTCTGTACCCCCACCGGATTACCAGCTAGGCAACACCCTTTCTGTCAGAATCACCAAACAGATATAAATCTAGATTTCAGCATTCACAATTCTCAGATTCTTTGAGAGCCCTCTTGTCCTTTACACATCAAGAGGCATTTAGGGCTTAAAGGACTTGAATATGCATTGCTTTGTCTTGCCATGCCAAGGATTCCTTAGTGAATGAAGACATGTACTCCCTCCCTCTCTGCTCGCTGGGGCACACTGCTCTGTCTGTGGATCACAAAGGGGTGGACTAGACTAGAGAGCAGTGAAAACAACTGAACGGAAACTTTTTAGTACAAACTGAGTTTATGTTCTTTCAGAGCTCTCCTTTTAGGAAAGCTACCGTTCCTAAATTTGGTTAATGAGATCTGTGTGTCATCATAAATTGATATAGTAATTATCTGAGACTAATCCTGCTCACATTGGGAAGCTGTGTGAGCTTTTTGATCTGAAGAGCTGTCTAAAAATGTGTTTATTCATGTATAATGCATCTGACAAGTGCTACAGTTGAGGAGAAGAGAATAATGAGACTGTATGAAAGACTTACATTTTTTTCTACCTTCAATTTTACAGGGAGTGAGTTAGTTTGAAACATTTAATGGAGAGGTTAAATCTCCTGAACCCGTAGGCTGGAACAAGCCCACACAGTCCTGGCAGTCATTGTAACCAGCAGTAGGGTCGAGAAGATATGAAAATTGAAATACAATTCAGACTGGAATGATTAGAGAAGAGAGCTTAAGGGAAGGGGGAAATAAAAGAGAAGATTTGCATCCACATTTACACATTTGCATCCACTGTACATTTTAAGAGACAGTATCTAATTAGGAATCAAGGGACACACCCGTACATCTTTACAAGATGTCAGTGCCTTGAAAGTTGCTCCTCCTTCAAGAGCAGTTCCTGGTACATTCCTGTGCAACTCCAACAATTTTGTTTCTTGTTTGTCTGAGCAAGGACTAACGCCTCTACCAGTTCTATTTAGCTAATAACTGCACTAGGTCTCAAGTATGGAAAATCTGGCAGTGCTACCCAATTGACAAGAACTCCCGTGCATGTTTACAGTACAGAAAACATGTCCAAGTTATGGGGCTCTCACTTCTGTAGGTTACAGTATGTGTCACAAGTGCTCTGACAGGTTTTTTAATCATCCCAATATTATTCAGAAGATGTAAAAAGAACATATGCAGTGCAGCACCATTAAGTTGCAGGGAAAAGGGCCTGTAATTTTAGAAATTATTCTGTGATGTAAAGAATACAACCCAGCATTTTTATCTCCGGTAAAAGAACGTAACTCTGGATTTTGGGACTTCAGTGCATTGTCATAATTGGAAGATTACGTTACAAAGATCTCATGGAAGAAAAAAAATCACACAGGCATTATCATTATGTAGGGGCGAGGCAGGAGAGTCACTGAGCAGCATCACCGTGGCATTTACTTTGTGCTAGTAGGACACTAAAAATATTGCCTCGGTAAAAGGGGACAGAACGTCCTTTAAGCGAGTGTGCTCGTGGGCGATTTGATGTAGCTTCCCTGACAAGTGAAATTAGAGGATTTGGCTGTTGGAAGAAATTAAAGGATGTTTCTTGATTCAGAAAAGAAAAATTTCTCCAAATCACTTCCTAGCTCATTAATAGGAGCTTGCTGTGATTTTCTGCAACCGTGACCTTAACATCTACATTTGTAGGTGCATCCTTCAAAAGGATTTTATTCCTGCTCACTATTAGGGGCTGGCAAAAGCATGCAACAAGGAAATTAAAAAATCAGTTGGTTTCAAATTGGGGAAGAAAAGCTAACAACTTCCTTTAGGGATCCTTTCATCCCAAACTATTCCTATAAACAGTGTAAAGGCCAGTAGCTTTGGCCAGCATTCCACAGCATGGATTACAATGCAGGAATCCTTCTGTTTGACCCTTGACACTAAGAGAATCACTTTTACTTCAGACCAGGTCCATCATGTGCACCTGACCTACCAAGCCCTGACAGACCAGAG
>VZTV01106292.1:948-22775 GCA_013400875.1 Anhinga rufa | reverse complement strand
GCAGCCGGGGCACAGGCGGGAGCGATAAAGGTCAGGCTCTGCGTGCTCTTTCCCAATTATTCTCCAGCCTGGCCGAGCAGTAGCAGACAAGAGCACGAGCAAACACGCCGGCGGGTACTCATGGTCTGACTTTAACGTGCTACTAAAGTGCAAAAGCTACTCAGCTTCTGTTTAACATCTTTTGGTTTAATCACCTCTGTTTTGAAGAGTTTGGATGATTTTTCAAAAAAATATATTTTCTCGAGGCTCACCCGGGTTATTGAACCACTTGAAGTGCGACAGACAGACCACAAAGAAGGCAGCTGGACCCCAAGACTGAACTTTTAAACTGAAGAGCTGGGGAATACTAATCCTGAAGTAAGCAGAAATGGATCTCCTCGGGGTTAGGGGGCTTGAATGATCAATCAATACAAAGGACTCCTTCCATTACTAATGTGCTGTTGCTGGGAAAAATATATGTAAGAAAAATGGAGTTTTTAACCTTTTCTCCAGAGAGCCACTGCTTTGCAGAATTACTCGACTGCAGTGATGGCGATGAAGAGGAAATACTAGTATGTGGAGAAGATTTAGAGCTTAATCCTTTCGACGGCTTGCCTTACTCTTCCCGTTATTATAAACTTATGAAAGAAAGAGAAGAACTTCCAGTATGGAAAGAGAAACATACTTTTATGGAAAGTTTGCTTCATAATCAAATTGTGATTGTGTCAGGAGATGCTAAGACTGGCAAGAGCTCCCAGGTCAGTACAACATGGTTTGGGGGGGGGTTAAATTATTTTTAGAACATTTAATGTTGTACATTTTTCAGAGTTACTATTATTATTTTACTAATATTACATATTTTTAAAACAGAAAAAACCTTTTGCAATTAATTTATGATTCACTGCTGTTGCCCTTTATTTATACCATGTGCATCGATATCCAGATTTGTATTACACTAGTATGTGGTTTCTGTTAGTGGTGGACTGTTGCTATGCCGAGTGCTGTGTGGTACTGCAATACCGTAACACCTAGCTCTGAAGAGTTCGGCGCGGTGTACGCACATGTAGCTGTATTGAGTTTAGCAGTTCTCAGTGTAGAAACAGATGTGCAGCGATCTATTGTAATCTGAGGTATGAAGGGCAGAGAGGGAAAGTGAAATACAGAAGGTGACAAAAGATTAATGCAGTCAAACATAGATGTAATAATATGTGTAAGTGCATACATTTAAATTACTTTCTTCAAATATTCACAAACAATTGACACTTACTTTACATTTGTCCATTACAAGCCATTTTTACTTGGTTGATGATGTCTTTTGGATGTCAGAGTAAGCTGAGCACTGAAGAGTAACACTTCTCAGACCGCGGCTGTCTGACACAGTGTCGTAAGTAACTAACAAAAATGTCAAACCACAACTTTTTTCATACTAAATACTAAATTTAAAAAAAATCAACCTTTTCTGAACACTGAAGACCACATGCATTAACTATTATAGTTTAAAATTCACAATTAACTATACATACAACCTTAGGAAAAAATCTGTATATAATTTTCGTTTATCTATCAGTACGTGCACTGTAAATTATTGCTTTGTTTGTATACCACAACATCACATCTCAACTTGAAAAACTTGTCAGCCATATACTTTAAAAGGTACTACAGAGTGTATCAGCTAAAATCCCTCCCTACTGAAATTACAGGTGTATTTCTACTGTCTTCAGAAGGGCCAAGGCTAAGTGTAAAATACTTTAGGACTTACTTCAGATTGCTTTAGTATTTTACAAATAAATCATTCCTTCTACATTTGGCTGGCCACTCTTTTGTTCCACTGGAAAATTTTATTGCTTCCTCCCTAATATTGACTAAACTTGTCATTTTATCCTCTTTTTGTCCATCATCACATCGAATGCCAAGGGGAAATGGTAGATTCTGCAATGCCTATGTTGGATTCAATGCATATTCTTACTTGGAAAGCGTGTTTTGGTCCTGATTATATCAGGAAAGAAATACAGTGAATTTGCAGGCAGGTCACAAGAGAAGGTGAAAAAGCTCTCAGGGAATGAAGGATTGAAATCAGTAGGGCTGTTTCTCAGGGAGAAGTAATGGTCTTTCCCTCACTTCAGCCAGGAGCAAATGCATTTTCCAAGAATACACAATTACTTTGCAGAAATCATGTTAAAAGACATCACTGAAGCCAAGATCTCTGTTGACTCTAAACACATAAATATCCACTAGGACTATCAAATTCTGCTGTAATAATATATAACAACGTAAGTCTGTTCCCACAGTAAGAAGAGAAGAATTTTCAAGCAAGTGTTATAAGCCAAAACACGATTCTTTATGACTGGGATCAGCAGAAAACTTTCCTGCAGGTAAAGCTGTAGGATAATTACCGCTGCAGAGCATCTCATATCTGCCAGACACTTTGATGCTGGACACTGCTAGAGATCACATATTGAACTAGAGACATCGTACTTCTAACAGAAAATTCCTATGTCCCTAGAAAAAGAACACCCACCCACCTGCTGCCTGGAATATTTTTTGGAGTGCAAAACCTTCACCCCGTGTTATTGACTGTAACTTATACAAAACCAACTTTGTATAATAATAAACTACTTGCTAAAAAAATATTAGCTTTTTTAATTGTCCTTGAACAAGCTTAATAAGATGTAACACACTGCTGGCTATTTTTAAAACATTTTTAGAAACATAAATAACTATACAGAAATAAGTGATATGTGGCTGATGAACCTAGTTTATATGTTGATTAAGCAAAGGATTTGGAACCTAATACTTTCACTAAAATAATATTTATAATGTAATTTTACTTTCTCATTACAATAACACATTAATATTTTCTAGTGTTGATTTTCTACTATAAATATATAAATTAGAGAGCTACTGCATAAGTTTCTGGCGTAGTTCAGCTTCAGTTATCTTTGTTTACAGAGTAATTAATCCAAAATTACATATATTTACTGTGGCGTTTGTCAGTTTGAAATCCTCTTCTTCCTCAGACATGTTTCCCATGTCAAGCACCTGAATATGACACGGCAGGGGCAGGATTACTGCTGAGCCCCTGACAACAACTGCACTAACACTGTTGGATCAATCAGGAGATGCTTAAGAATGATACTGCTGCTGTTACCTGCTCCCCAGAGGCCAACTCTATCCCTCCTGCAGTATGTTCAAACTAATCTGAGTCCAGTTGAGGTAAACCTTCTAGCCCATGTCACTACAACTCTTGACTATTTATGAGATTCAGCGTCTTGACATTTATCCAGGCAGATAATTTCTGTGTCAAGTGCAGCTCATCCGTCAGTAGTCGGGCAGACAGTAAGCAGCGGGTGCTCAGGTTGATACCGTTCTTCCACACTGCCTACTTCTTTCGCATTACAGTCTCCACTGAACATGTTAAATACCAAATGCATCTGTTTTATTTACTTACAGATTCCTCAGTGGTGTGCCGAGTATTGCCTTTCTGTCCACTACCAACATGGTGTAGTCGTATGCACCCAGGTACACAAGCAGACGGCGGTGTGGCTGGCACTGCGCGTAGCTGATGAAATGGATGTCAACGTTGGCCATGAAGTGGGGTATTTCGTCCCATTTGAAAGCTGCTGTACAACAGAAACTATCCTGAGGTTTGTGTGTTTGGTTTTTAATGAGTTCAAACTAATATGTATCTTACAGTTCTTTGCAAGTGCAAAACTTTGCAGCAGTCAGCACTCCAGTCCTTGGGCTCTCCATTGCACCACTCCACTGACGTGGTCAGGACAAGTAACCTAACCACCATGGGGGAGCATTGCTATAGTTGCAGAAGACTTTTGTATGCAGTATGAAAGCAAAAAAAAACCCAACACTGCTTTATAGAGTTGTGTATAATATTTTAAAATGCAGATTCTGGAGATTTTGTGATTAATTAATAAGCTGTAAAAGGCTTGAAGGAGGTATTCTGTGCTAAATTGTAGCAGAGATTTAAGAGGGCAAGGTTACTGTCTCTGTAAAACTTTATCAAGCACCTTAGTAACCTCCATATCATTCTACTTTTTCCTTCTCTGTTTTCCAGTACAGGAATGTTCATTACCATAAGAGAACATGGGATAATCTATCACAAAGTAAAGCTGGAATTCAAAAGCAATCAAAAATCATGGCTAGAAAAGGGTATATTCAGTAACA
Source organism: Anhinga rufa (assembly GCA_013400875.1). Lineage (NCBI taxonomy): Eukaryota > Metazoa > Chordata > Aves > Suliformes > Anhingidae > Anhinga > Anhinga rufa. The sequence goes on along the minus strand of VZTV01106292.1, from coordinate 18,617 downwards.
AAAGAAAAAAGCATTTAGGAGGATTTTTGAGAGATAGGAAATGCACTTTATGTATTAAATATAGGCAGGTGACAGCAGCAACACAGGGTTTCAGACTTGTAGCCTCTCTGAAAGTTAGGAGAGTTATTTTCTCCAGTTCCTTAATATGGCAGGCACGAACTATACAGTCCAGATCATAAGCCTTTTTCCCAGCCATTGGTTTCCAGTGGCGAAGAGGATACTCGCCGCTTCTGAAAATCAAGTTCAACTGCCCTTCGTTTTGCGTGTCCTTCCTCTTTCATGAAGAACTCTGTAAACTTTGTCCTGCAGCTGCTCCAGATGGGGAGATGAATCCTATCCTCTCACACATCGAAACCTGGTTCAAGAATTCAAAGTTTGCTGAGCAACACAGCAAAAATAATATCCTTTTAAAAAACTTTCAGTAGCAGAAATAATAGGGAGAAAAGCGAGGAGGGCCTTACAGTATGAATTAATCTCTCAGCTTGGTTCTGGCACGGCCTCAAGTACGTGTGTACGCCTTTTCCTCATCTAAAAGTATTAGTTCTTAGCTCAAGAACTGGTTATGGCATGCAATATGCTTAGATAGTTTGGAAGATGAAATATAAGTTATGATTTTAGAGCAGAAGTATTTCTTCTTTTGCCTAGAGCATCCTTTCAACCACAGTGCCACTTAGCGTCATTGAATTACACTGAGTTTGTAGCGACTTAAAGAAGGATTTAAACACGTAGTTGAGACTGTGATACTGTCTACAAAATAGACTCTGTTATTATCAAATCTTTCTTGTTAGAACAGAAAGAACCAAGCTGTCCCCAAGACCCTGAATTAATTTCTTTCAATCAAATCTGAATATTCCAAGAAACTTTGTAGAGTTTTCTGTTTGTCTGTTGCAGATACTGTACAGATAATATGCTACAAAGGGAAATGATGTCTACACCTCTTCTGAACTGTTATGGTGTTATCATCTTGGATGATGTGCATGAAAGAACAGTCGCAACAGATGCATTACTTGGCCTTCTTAAAGATGTCTTGATATCAAGAACAGAACTGAGGCTGGTAATACTCACTGCACCTCATATGTCCAGCAAACTGCAGAATTATTACGGCAGCGTCCCCTTCATAAGGGTGGAAAACAAACACCACGCAGAGGTTGTATACTCCTGCAGCGTTCAGAAAGACCACTTTCTGTCTGCACTAAGACTGCTCTTTGAGATACACCATACAAAAGAGAAGGGTGACATTGTGATCTTTCTGGCATGTGAACAAGTAAGTTATTAACCGATTCCAGTATTTCTGATTTTAATCAAGGAACAATTCACATCTGTGTTTTTATATGACCTATAAAGATGTTGTTGTCGGTATCTAAGACACTGGAGATTGCCAACAGTTTTTATCAATTCAGTTTTTTCCTACAAAGACGTTATGGTACACATAACGCTGAATTTTTTATATATCTATATTTATATATAGATATAATAAACTAATACTAGGAACTACCAGATTTTCTGTAGGCTTAAAGAAAGGCCATCAACCTTCTGTGTGATGCAAAAAGTAGCAAAGGCAGCACATGGGGACAGGGCCATGGATGCAGGGAGTTAATACATTGCAGCCTACTCTGGCATTGGGTATATCACGCCTTGAGGTACCCCTGTTTTGCAGGAACGGACGCACATCCAGTTCACATAAACGTCCTACTTCACATGTATATTTTAATCTTAAACCTGCTTCAAGGTCTTTCCATTTGCGTTCTCCTTTATGGCTGCAAACTTCCAAACCATTTGTGTACATAACAGCAGGAGGCAAATATCTCTCCGGAGGTGCAATGGTAATCCAGGAACCCACATGGGCTTGGCTGTTCTAAATAGAGGCATCTTTGAATCCCCGAAGACAGCAGAGATGCCCTAAATTCACTGCTGCCAGGATTGCATGGTCATGTCCTTCTCAGAAAAATGTCACAGTACTTTATAGCTGTCAAAGCAATCTCCAATGAAATAAACATTCTAAGACTTGAAATTATTATAAGTTATTACTATTATTATTAATTTCCTGACAGCGATCTTCAACTTTCCACTTTGTATCATTAAATCTGCTTTAGAACAACAAATTCACATTAGTAGCTCCAGGAGATAATGACTTTTCACATGCAAAGATAAGTTACCGTAAGCTACCCGGGTAGTATTGCTTTTCACTGTAAACAGGGGGATGGATTTGTAACACTTTTAATACTGCTAATAATCAGTTGTAAACTTTATAGACACAAATTTTAGAAATTATGAATTAATGAATCCTCTGTATCAGGTCCCATATTTACAATAGGTAATGTTAGAGAGAAAACACATAGTCTTTCCATTTCAAAGGACTGGGGCCCAAGTTTTATTTCTGCTTAAATTTTTTTTGATGGGCAAGTCCCACACAATACTAAAATAATAATTTCTTTCTTGCCGAGATTACTTAGCGCTCTCTGTCACGATGAACACAACACTCGTTATGAACTGTTACTGCACAGTTCACATCCCATGCATTCGTGCTTAACTGTGATTTAAAGGTTCATATCGCTAATGGTTCACTGTTCCCTAGCACTCAACTGTTCTCTAAACTGAACAAAAATATGAATAAACTAAGAACATTAAGATTTATGAGTTGTCTTAGCGCCAGCCTTGCTATTAGATGCCACGGTCATATCTTTATAAGAATTTTTATAGAATACTTTCAACCTTTAACTACTAGAAACTCAGCCTGGTTTTGCCATTTTGAAAAATATTTGCTAATAAATATACTTTTGAAAAACAAAATCCCTTTCAAACTGAACAAGCCTATGAATGATTTTTGTATACCTTTAAAAAAATCATTCATAACACAAATTATTTTATATTTAAAAAAAAAGACTAAACAAACAAAAAAACCACCTTTTATAATTTATATTAAACCTCTGAACTTGTCGACTGTTTTAAAGGTGACGTTCCATTAACGCAGCTTAGGGACATTTTATTGACTTTATTAAGTCTTTATAGAGTTTATTAATCATTGGAGGTGGGGGGAACCAATACAAACCTTTACAATACTTATATTTTCTTAAACATAATAATTAAGGTAGAGAGGTTCCTGCATGCTTGGATCTTTTTACGTATTGTAATCGGACTAAGAACATAACAGTAGCTTCCAAACTGACGCAGAGAGGGGCTCTGCCATTTTAGCCCTTCCAGTGATGGGGACAGCAGGGACTGGAGAGGGCTGGAGCAGTGGTTTGCCGTGATCCGTTCTGCCTCCAGGAGCACCCACGCACTTCGCACCTTCGCCAGCGGTGCGGGTGCCCCCGCTGCCAGCCCCGGGGTGCACCATGCACACGCAGAGCACTGCTCTTCCCAGGGGACGCTGCCACTCAGGGCACCCACGCGCATAACTTTGGCTCCGGCAGGAGAGAAAACATTTTGGGCACACCACTGGGGTACTTGAGTGCCACAGCATTACCAGCCCTGTGACAAATTTGCACCAAACTCTGGCACTAAATGACCACTGTGGATCCATCCTACCTGTCCTATATACAAAAAGTTTAGTGACTGTTCCATAATTTCTCAGCCTTGTAATTCCTATACTATACTTTTGCATGTCTGCCTTCCCCTGGAAGTTAGTTTGGATATGATTAAAGCCAGAGAAGACTATTTTGAAAACTGCAGAGGAGAAAAAGACATTTTGGAAACCAGCCCAGCTTTCCCATGATCTATAGTTAGCAGATACAGTCAGTAAATTCTCATACATAGTTCTTTTCCCCTTTTTTTCCCTTCATTTATTAATCATGTAAGATTTCAATGTTGTTGTAGTTTGATACAGTTAAAAGTCTTTTTAGAATTAAAAACGTTGCTTTAAAATTAAATATTGATATTTGTTTTTCATACTCATGAGGGAAGAAGAAAAAAAAAATCTTTCTCTTGATTACAGGAAATTGAGAAAGCTTATCAAATGATCAGACAGGAACAGTCTAATTTAAATCCTGACCTTGGAGAACTCATCCCAGTTCCTTTATACGCCACAAAACAAGACCTAATTCCCAAGCCAAATCAAGACAAACAGAAATGCTGCAAAATATACAGAAGAAAAGTGCTACTCACCACAAGCTTTGGAGAATCTTTGATTTGGATTAAAAATGTAGCCTTTGTCATTGATGTCGGTGTTGAAAGAAGAAAGGTTAGTAAAGTTAACCAAAATCAGTATGCCAAGAATGAACTATGCGTAAGCTTTTTTTCAGAGTGGGGGAATGAAAATGTGTAGCTAACGGATTGGTGCAAATGGTTTCCAAAGGATCTAAAATTTTTCTGTTCTTTTGTAAGTCAGATTCTATAACATTTTTAACATTTGAATCACCAACGTCCATAGACATGGGAAAACCAAGCAAGAAAACACTATTACTTCCTAAATGCAGTCAGAAAACAAAATTTTCAAGTTTCTAAAGCCAGATTAACACTCCCATCTGAAAGTGCCACTCATGTGGGCACCAGACTAATCACAGTCTATTTGCAAACTACATCTCACCTTAATTTTGGCCTATCATTCCTAATTATGTCTTCGGTATCTTATAGATAGAGCGAAATACAGTCAGTTCTTGGATGCCTATTGGCAGATTACCTGGTTTAGTAGATTAACCTCATCCCTTGCTTAATGCCTTTGTAATCAGCGTAGTGCCACAGATCATAGAATGCCAAGGGATGCTCACACAGGGAACCACTTCTTTTTAAAGCTGCTTGTGTTCCTTCCGGTTATGTGTTTCCATCTAAGAACCTCAAAATGCTGCAATTTATTGAATTAATCTTTGACCTTTTACAGTTCATTCTAAGTGCGCCCTCAGTTCTTGTTTTCCACCCCTTCCTGGGAAGGACTAGTGCAGCTGCAAAGGCATGTCTCTTGTTTCTTTCCTTTATACAAAACTGATGTCCTAAAGGATGAGTGGCTATGTAGGAACAAGTCATTACACACGCTGGAAAGCTGCACTGTGCTACAGGCTTTGCAACTGCTCAATGCTTTCTGCTAGTCAACATCAATATTCCAGTAACAAGCAAAAGAAACAATATAATACAGTTACTTTATATAACCCAGAATTGAATCACCAAAACGGAAGTTAAGGGTTCATAAAATTTTGGATTGATGATCATTAATCCTGATTAGCCTTGAGGCCAGGCAAAAGCTTGGGAACTACCAGTACCTCTCATTTTCATTGCAAAAACTGTGTCTGTCATTTTTAAGGGTTCTCATTTGGAGGTTATAAAGTAACTCAGCCTCAAGTCAAGTGTAAAAAATATTGTCATACTTTTGTGTTAAATGAACAAAAGCCTAAAAGCAGTTTTCAATTAGGCCATGTATAACCCAACTTATTTCGGAAACTACAGTTGTCTTGGATGACTGAAATTAATCTCACTCCACGGTAACCTGGAGCCCAAAGTAAAACTCAGTGCTTCCAGACTCCTGTGAATCAGAAATATGAAGTGATGGGAACAAATCAGTTTCAACACAGTCCTGACAGCCATCAAAGCACCTCTATCGGTTACACAATTTCTACCCTTTAATTCAATGACTTTTTCCCAACAGCTGAAGTTTAGTCCTCCAATATTCATTGCTCAGCAGTTCAAATTCACATTCAACCCACATAGCTGAAAGTCAGCCGAACATAGAGGGAACAATCAAAGTTTTTTGCAGGACAAAATCCCACCTAAATCTTGCAGTTGGGATATATAATAAATTTACCTGGAGGAAAAGAAATTTGTCTCCTGCACTGAGGGATATTTTGTCTTTTTTATTAAAACCCTGCTTAAAGTAGACAAGGTCAGTTCAGATGACGTGACTGGAAAGTTGCCTTATCCAGATGTTGCCTGTCTTGCCAAATACTACAGAAGCTTATGGACGTCATCTGGTGGCCAGAACAGTGAGTGAATCAGCTCCTCGGTTTAATCAAAATAAAGTACAATTAAGAAAAAAGTAAAGCAGGGCATTGTACATCTTTGCTACAGTCCTTGTCTTCTGTAGTAAATTGTCAGATTTTAGTAGTAAGACAAAAATCTGGAATTATGGAGCAAAATGTTATCAGACAATGTTGGGATTCTGTCATTGGAAGAAATAATCGGTTTTGATGCTTTTCTTGATGATACCATAGATCTACATTTTGTGCTTCAGTAAGGTATATTTCTTCAGAAAAAGACATTTATCTTAGAGTATACTTACAGAGTTATTGCAAAACCTAAGTGTCTGTCAATTTATCAAAGTGCTGACTGCTCTCATTTCCAAGCTGGTGAAATACGTAGTATAAAAAGAAATAAAACTGTTACTACTTTCTATAAAATGACCTAGACAAAAAAATCAATACAGACCATTAATATTTTTGTAGTCTTCTCTTACTTATCTGATGCTTAATATCTCTTTCATTTAAAGGTGTACAATCCTAGAATCAGAGCAGACTCTGTTATAACGCAGCCTATCAGCAAAAGTCGAGCAGAGATGCATAAACAAATTCTGGGCATGTCTTCATCAGGTAGAATTATTAGCTCAAAATTTAAATAAATTAGCTCAAATTATTAATAAAATTGATGCGGTAATGCAAAAAAAAAAAAAAGAAAGAAAGAAAAGGAAAAAAAAAAAAGAGATTTTCCTGAAATCTCTTCCAGGCAAACTGTTCTGCTTGTATCCTGAAGAATTTACATACAAAGAAATGAAACAGCATCTACCAGCCAAAATACAGGAATCAAAGCTAACTAGCATGGTTCTCTTCCTGAAGAGGATGGATATAGCAGGCTTCGGACACTGTGACTTCATAAGCAGGCCAGGTAATGATGATGCACCAATTTTCCATACTTTTATTATTTTTGCAGTCATTTAAAGATCAATTTTGTCCTGTTATTCACAGTACTGTTTTTTGTTGAAGTACTTGAAATAATATTGCGACTGCTTTTACCACTTACCTGCTAGAACAGTTCACAATGCAATAGTTGCACTTAGAAAAATGGTACCATGTACGAACTGCTTGCTCCAAAAAAGACCATAAAGACTCTGAAAGGAATTGGAATTAAAAAAAAAATAAATCAATATTCCAAATATCTTCTCACCTAGGTTTCGTATTATTTTCCTGGAACCCACAAAGATAATTTGTGTCCCATTGTACAAGGCACTGTACAGATATCTAACAAAATATATTCCTTTAATCAAAAGTTTATAACCCAAATAAACTACTCTTGTTACCTGGGAGATATATTTGAAGGAAATCAGCTTTCCTGTTATCCTCCAGCATCTCCCACCTCAAATTTACAATAAGCTATTACTTAAGGACAATATTATTTATAAAATAAACCCAAATAAACTTTCAATACTATACAGGGAATACTCTGAATTTTGAAGTAAGAGTGTGAAGAAAGTGGCTGCTTATTTTTTTTAATTTTTCTGACTTTGTATTTTCTGTAGAAGGATATTCTCCTCTGTTCTGACCGACCACAAAACCCAAGTACCACTGCAAATTCTGCTGTTGATTAGCAGCCAATTAAAGTGAGGGCAACAGCACAGATTTCACTGGTTTGGGGATCATGTGACCTATTACTAGCTTCAGTTATAAAAATGTTCTAGTGCAAATAGGAAGAATTCTTATATTATCCTCTCTTTCCTCATGCACATACATGAAATTAGAACTATCACTTGTCATCTACGTGTTGTGCACTGTAATTAATTAGTAATAAAGAGTTTAATTCCCACTGTTGGATGTTGTGATAGATCGCAAGTGGAATTTTTAAGTAGAATTTATTCTACTTTTCCCTTGTCTGTCTGTTTAGAGAAACATGCTTAAAAGAAATGTGAAAAAACATTGCCAGTCTGAGTGGTAACTAATTCAAGACTGATGTGAATCAGAGTATTTTGGCCTTGTGAGAGTCACCTCCTGCGTTGAATCTAGGAAACCTTCATGGAAAATGGTTATGGAATACAGTTGGCTTCCACTCAAATTTAGAAAGCATTTTAGTAAAAAAAAAAATAAAATTCTAAAAGGTATCAGTGCTTTTACCAGATATGAAGAAAGTTGTTCTTGAACTGTAGAATGAAATAGTAAAGTTACATTAGGAAAAGCATTCAGTATGTTTGGATTTAAAGGCACAATGGAGAAGGTATTCAGAGAGAATGAAACGCTAGAGGCATTTAAGGATTTCACAGATGTAGGAATTCTACATTTTGCCTGTATTTTTGAGATAACGCAGCCGAAGACGTGTACAAAATTCTAAAAGGCATTTGATGAATGCATCAGCTTTACTTGGATAGGCATCAAATATGAAAAAGTTTTTGCTAACTAGATCGATAGCGCAAGGTCAAGGTATTGAAAAGTTTGAGGAATTACTGAGACAGTGTGAGGAATGTTAGACTAACTGTTTGAACAAAGGAAAATAAATCCCACAAACACTGTAGGGGGCCCACTGAAAGGAGAAGAGAAAGTCTGCACAATTTCCTGGTCTCCTTCCCGTCTTAAGGCCCTACACAATTAAACATTCAAAACATTGTTTTAATTGTCTAGCACAGCTCTTCCTTTATCCTAGGATAGATCACACATCGGCTCTGTTTGCCTTGGGGCTTTCTTTTTCCCCACTTCTGAGCGGGTAACGTACCTCTTTCCTACTAACACTTAAGTTATATCCCTCTACCACAGCTCTCCAGAGATGACTATAAAGCTCACGCTATCAGAATACAGACAGTTTGAAGTGCCTGGCATGAAATACATTTGTCTGAAAGAAACAGGAATACTGAAATAAGCAAAGTTGGAAGGGGAGTTAGTTATTGTATTAGACCAACCTACAGAACTCAAAACACAGGTCAAGCTTCCGAGCACATAAAACCTTCTTTTGGGCCCTTCATCCTCCTGAGAGCTTTGAGTTAACGATCGCAGCCCGTGAAAGCCCAAGTTTTCTCATTCTGTGCTGAGAGAGCCCCAACCTGCCACGCACACTCAATGCCACACACGTCTCCAGTGGCTGAAGAAGCACGACATTCTCCAGTGGAAGCAGAGACTGACCCTAAAGCCACACCGCGGAGTCCTTGCTGCCCAGCTCCAAATACCTCTGGTACCCAGTTAAAGGGTAGCCCTGAAGCTTTTTTATTGCTAGTCATAAGGTCAAATAGATGTTACACCGTTCTGGATTACGTACCGCAGGAGAGTGCTGCAGAGGGAGCAAAGAGAAGAGCTATCAGAGCTGGAAAGCATCCTCTCTTGAGCAAGGGATTTTCGCTTCCCAGAAAGGCTGCGTTATCTTTGCTGCAGTCAGTCTAGTTGCATAAGCCTTCTGTAACCTGAAGTGATGAAAAAGGCTGAGGAAGAGGGGGAGGGGTCTCTGAGATGGTATACAGACCGAAGTGAAAAAGATGAGCAAGAAAGCTCACAAAACAAGCAGTGTGGCTTTTCTGACCCTAAGAAAACTCCTGGGCATAACAGTTCTTATTCACATCTACTACCAACGTATACAAAGCCAATTCACCCACCCTCAACCAAATGTGGCACAAGATCGACTGGACCAAAAAATCCCCCCACAAACAAGCAAACAAAAAGGCACGGCAGTATTCCTATATGCTCTCATTTGACCCAGCCAAATCAAGTGCTCTTCAGAGCATACAGATACTAAAAACACAAACAGCCTTTTTACTTCTTCTCCCCAGCACGGTTTGTCCTGGGCTTGACTCTTCCATGTCTCTTCACCTCCTTGGATTGATTTCCCTTTGAGTAACGGGAATAAACACATTGCAGCATCTCCCACATGCCACAGGCTTTCCTGTGCACCGTTTCCGCTCAGCTAACATTCTCAAGGTATCTTTGCAATTGAAACACATGGAGGCTTTGGGGGTTTTTTAACCCAAGGTGAATTTCTCCTAAATAAAATGATGATTTCACTGAGATGGCAGAGTAACGTATGGACACGAACTGGTGAACAAACAAATCAAAAGTACACCGAAATTCACAGCAAGAATTCAGAGAGAAGTACTTCCCAGTCCGTTCCCTGTACATGCAGTAGAGAACATATAGCAGATAAGTAAAGAAACAGAAATTACATCAGTAAAACATTTTATTTCTGTTCAACAACAATGTGAACAATTTATTTTTTCTGCTGCTCTTTGAGGAAGAATAAAAGTCTGGATTAACTCTGACTCATTACTGCATTATGAAAGCAACAAACATGTCAGGCTTACAGCTGCTGCATTTAATTCATGCTATAATCGAGATCAGCTAATGCAGCAGACTGTTACCCTTTTTAGAATTCATGAGCCATATGAAAACGTAGTTGGCACTGCAATTCTGAAGTGCATTATTTGAATTCCTGTGCCACTGCAATAGGGATGTGTTTACATTTTTATCAGTTAATCAGCTAGATCTTTACTGTGTTACACTGTGGGACAAAAGAACTCCTTTTCCATAGGTTGCAGCAACATTATCCATTTTTGAAAATCACTGGAAAATCCTTATTTAAACTACGTAAATCAGAATAAAGATGAAGCCATGTAAAATTTTCATAAGAAATCAAGGTGAAAGCAGTTCACAGATTCTGCATTCATGCAGAATTACCATAAACAATTTTCAGATTAAAATATTTGTTGATGGTGATGGATACCATGACATTTGAGAGCTATGCTATTATAACCCCACTGAGAATATATTTCTAGAATATCCATAATAACAAGAGTTGTATAATTGTATATTATTTCAGAAAAAAATCTGTTTGTGTATTTTTTCATTAGAAACAGACTGTCAAAGACAGAAACTCCATGTGCCATGTAAGGTCTGCTCAACAGAGATCACTTCATGGCAGTTTTATTGTCTTAAGTTCTCTTGCTGATTCTTTGATGTTTTAATTTCTGAATTTCATCAGTTAAATAGTATCATATATCTCCTAATGAAAAGCTTTCTGATAGCATAGACATGGCCACATATTTCATAGTCTGTACTGCACAAATCAGTGGAAAAGCATAAAAGGAATTGGAGGAGGTAAGGACCAGACGGCAAACAAATACAGGAAGCAAAGTGTGGACTGGACAACCTGACCCTTAGCAGCAGTCCCATATCCATGGGACAAGAGGCATCAGGAATGGGAGTCAGGGCAGTATGTGTAGCCCAATAACTGAGCACATACCACACCGAATGTAGCCAATTGCTTAAAACAGGGAGCTGATATCACAAAGGGAATTCCCAAAATCATAGAATCATTAAGGTTGGAAAAGACCTCTGGGATCATCAAGTCCAACCGTCAACCCAACACCCCCAGGCCTCCTAAACCATGCCCTGAAGTGCCATGTCTGCACGGTTCTGAGCACCCCCAGGGACAGTGACCCCACCACCTCTCTGGGCAGCCTGTGCCGGTGCCTGACCACTCTGTCAATAAAGACTTTTTTCCTAATATCCAATCTAAACCCCCCCGGCGCAGCTTGAGGCCATTTCCTCTCATCCTAAATGAGAAGGGGTAGCCCATTACTGTTAAAGCTGGACTACTGTCATGTCATTTACTAGAGAGTAACAATAGAAACCAAAGTGATTAAAAATATTTTTATGCCATTATATAATATTCTTTAAATTCTACTCTTTGTGGATATACATGTTGCAGACTCCTGTATGTGCTGTGAGGATGACACAAAGCAGATGGAAAACTGACTTCACTGAACAGTCCGTGCTGTGCCGGTGTGTGGACTCGGTATATTTACGTTAGGGAACTGCAGGTCAGCCCCTGTCCTGGCTGTCCCTGCTGGCAGAAATGAACGGTAGGGATCATTACCAGCCAGCCTGGAGGAGTGAAGAAGCAGCATAAGGGGGAATGGAAAGAATGCAAAGTATGAGTCTGGAGAGTAATTTTTAATGATCAACTATAACTTCAAAATAACAGTTATAGAATTGGTGGCTTCAGAGCAGGACAGACTCATAAAAAATCCTATCTCAGAAGTTATAGGGGGAAAAAAAAAGGAGAATCAAAATGAAACCTGCACACAGAAGCTTGTCCTTGCAGAAGAAAAATCTTTGCATAACTTGAAGAAAACTTGGCACTAGATTTCTCTATATCTTCAGTTTGTTATCCAAGGAGCAATGTTAAAAAACAATAACAGAAATGCCATTCCCCAGAACTATTCTCCCTGCAGTAATTACTTTGGCAGTTCTTCATGCTGTTAAGCCTAACAGAAGCTGGAAAAACTTGTCGTTTGCCAGGCAGTGAATCAGCTCTTTAAAGACAACATCCCTTCACCTGACATTCGTGTCAGCTCTAACTTTGTAACAGTTATTTCCGTGGAAAGAAAAGATCTATCAAGACTATTGGACTATTAAAAATCATGAAATTTATGTTTCATTCCTATCTCTAATATTCACTTATTAGAGAACTTTGGGCAAATCATTAAACCACTTGCTTCCTTATGCAGCAAGAATAATACTTTTCTATTTATTTTATCACATCTTAAGCACTTCAATTTCAGCCATGTAGGATGCGATACTGAAAAGATTAAAGGTGCAGCTACCTTTAGAAACATAATTTACCCCGTTCATGTCAAAATTACAAAAAACTGTGAAATGAAGAACATAATTTTAAATCAGCTTGAAACTCTCAGATAAATTATTTTAGTGCTAACAATAACATTTTGTTACATGTTTGCTTTACTAAGCCTAAGTAGGATCTGTATTTACATAAAACTGGTCAGATTTCCTGAAACAAGTCCAGAGCAACCCAGTCTTAAGTAGCCAAAGAACACAGGTAAGGGAAAGAAAATATCAGATAAGGACATACCTTTTAAACTTCCAGGGATGCAAGAGTTTCTTGTTGAAAGCACAGGACACATCTTGAGAGCTTCTTTTTAACTTTGCTCCCATGAAAGCAGCAGTGGCGTCACAAAGCCTCACGGCTTGCCTCGATGGCAGCTGTAGTTGGCATTGGCAAGCAGCCCTAGAAATAACGATGCTTGCTAGAAATCATCATAAGACAATGCAGGTTCCTGTTCTTTAAAGAAGAACTTTCCATATCTAAACATTTATACTACTTTTGTTTTATCATAGTTTTTATTTAAATAGGAACCATACCATAAAGAACTCTCAAATGAGTGTTTGCTGTTCTTACAATGGCTTTTTATTGATTGAGTTTGTGCCTTAAAATGCAGGCCCATATCTGAAAGCCCTATTCTATTTTTCTTTTTTGTTGTTGTTGTTACTGTTCTTTCACCCACTCAAATCTACCTTTATGATCTTGTCCTTTCTAACACAATAAAACTCCAGGAGTCTTCTTTTTCTTTTTCTTTTTCTTTTTTTTTTTGGTAACACTTATAGCAAGATAGGGAAGTAATTTGTGCTTGTAAATCTCAAGGCAACTAACTCTAGGGCATAAAAATGCAAATTACTGATGCTATCAGGGGACTGAAATTGGCTGCCATATAACCATATATTTTGTAAGTTCTAGCATAAACTACTTAGCTGATTTCTGGAAATCAGATTTCCATTATTTCCTAGTAATTGCTATGTGTCTGAATGACCATTTTACCCTCCCTGTATTTCCAACCACTGATACCTATTTCCCATCACTGACTCTTATTCTTCATCAGCTCTTGCTCTTCATTTCTTTAAACTTCCTAAGTATTTTCTTCTCAGATGCTTTAGCTTTTGCAAGGGCTCATCTTTTATCCCATTGTACCTCATATTTCTGATAACAAATGTCCTCTCTAGACAGAAACCCCTCATGCTGTACAGGCAGAAATATGAACTCTAACACTGAAATGAAACAGGTCCACAGTTTTAACAGGAATCTACAGACTCCTGAGAGAATTTATCTGAAAACTAACAGTAAGAGTTTTAAAATTAAGTGAAGTCACAACACTAACAGATTTACATGCTGGAGAAGTTCTGTAAAAGCTCATGTAAGTGGAATTAATAAACTACTTTTTCCCTTCAGACATTAGTAACAGAAAAGGGTTAAAAACAACAGGTGCTCGCTTTCTTCCCGCTTCATTTTTTTCTTTACTTCATTAGAACTAGTTAATTACAGAGTGATGGCAATAAACTAACAGTTTACCGCCAACGAAGGAAAAACCCAAACTCAAGATTTCCTTGCAGGAAGGCAGGGCTCCTGAAGTGCAGTGTTACAGCTAAATGTGACCTACCGGCTCCTTTGAGGCTGGCTTTGCTTTTAATCTTCGTGATGCAGAAGTAGCCTGCCAAAGACAGGCTCCTGTTCATAACGAATTCAAGCAAGAAATTGTTTCTAGTCATTTACTAATGAAGATACAAGAACAAATACACACCTTGCCTGTGTGGGTAGCTGTGGTTGTGTTTTGTTTTTTTTTTTATTTAGAGGGTTTTTTTTGACATTAATATGCAAACTGACAGCAGCCCACGGAGGCCTGAAAAATTGCCAGTGCAGTCATTAGTTTCCCAGTGCTGGGTATGCTTGGCTGGGGATGAGGCCAAGTCCTCCTGTAGTGGAATTTTTGCTACCACCTTCAACGGGACTAGAATTTAACTTGTTATCCACAAAAAGAAGATAAAATATCAAACAGTTCCTTAAACTGGAATAAGGAGAGAGTTGCTGCAGCGATAGGAGAGCAGTTATGAATGTAAATGAACTGGCACTCATAAAAGATATTGACCATTACAATAAGACCTGGAACAGAAATCTACCTTTGAAANAGCTGGGAGGAAAGAACCTTCACACTTCCAAGTTCCCAAATTTCCACCAATGTCTTTCACGCTCTAGCAACTACTTTTTGGAGAGCGTAGGCTTGACGTCTACTCAGCTTTCAGGTGCACTCTCTCTAGCCCCAGAACTGTGGCTTCCATGGTTGCACATAAAGCTCTTCTGTGCTTGTTTTGCCAAAGGGACCTACTTTCATCAACACCAGATTTCCTACAGACCTGCTCAAGTTCTCATTTTAAGCACTGATTTGCTTAATCCTGTCCTTTCAGACATGTTTTCTTATCACTGCAACTGTGAGGGTCTGAATTCATTACACCATTCTTTCAGCAGAACAAAGTGTTGCTGAGAAAACACTTATATTAAATTTTTCAAAAACTGAAAAAAAAAGTCAGAATAACACTTCACATTCTTCTGGCACCTTCTATCAAAAGAAAAAACAGTCAATTATAGAAAAAGGGCTAGGGTATGCATAAGCTGATTCTGTCCTCTACTACCTCAAATGCAGAAAAGCATGAGAAAAAATAGTGGAAAAAAAAAGGTAAAGGAGAAATTCAGCAAGATACTTAATGAGAAAGAAGACAAGTCAAACTCTTCCATTATTTACTCCCAACCAGCTGAAGGGTTCAGAAGAGCTACTGCAAATGCCATCTTTTGGTCTATGGAAAAATAACTGATGAGATGTAATAACAACTCATAAAAAAGGCATATTTGTGTCTGTGTGTGTAAGCCATTTTCTGTATCTTTAGATCTTGTGGGTTGTTGATTTCGTTTACCCTCATCCGTGAAAGAGAAAGATATACCTATGATTTGTGGAGGTACTCCTCATAGAATAAGCTCAATATGCCATTGATCAAAACTGAATTAATTGAACAATTAACTGAATTAATTGTTGACACTCCAGCAGTCTTCAGGAAAAGCCCATGTGGACCACTTTAGCCTGAAAGCTTGGTGTTCAACATACGCTGAAGCAAACCTCCCTACCGAATGTTCCTGGCGGGCCTCCACTTGTATCTAACATCTAAGATACAAAACCCATCACTTCAGTTGTCATTCCCCTCTGCTTTCACTGTTCAGACCCCCATCTCAAACACTAAACTCTAACTCATGATATCCTTCATGCTTGTCTCTGTTTAAGCCATCTCATACTCATGCTCCCTATTCACTGTGTGGCCCAAATTCACTTATTTCCTACTTTTCCCCCAAATTAGTATCTCAGCCTACCTAATTATTTTCCTATAGTCACTCATCATTTTTTCTGCCTCACTGTTCTCACTTCTCCCTGTGTAGGCTGTAAGGAAGTTATAACCTACAGTAAGGGAAAACTGAACATTTAATTTTGTGCAGTGAGAAAGTACAGCCAATTGCTGGGGAGACATTTTCTTTTATGTTCCCATTTTTCTTCTGACAGCATGAGAAACTATGAAAAAAAGTAACAACAATTAAAAAAAAAAGGCACTCAAGAGAACTCCAAATACCTGTACAAATGATAAGACAGCTACAGCTTCTGCAAATGCTTGTCTTTTGGTTATAATCCTCTTTCCTAGAGCTGTTGTGTTATCTCTCAACACCCCTCAAATTTGACTACCCCTCTTTAAAAAAGAATGAACACGCACACAAAAAACACCTGAAGACTGCCAATAGTGGAAGTTTTTGACGTAGTCTCGGTGCAATACACTATTCAGCGCTCACTGTGTCTTGATTTTTGACAAAAACTACTCTGACAGAGAAAAGATCAACAAAGTTATTTGCAGCCCTGTAATTGTTATCCCTTATTTTCTTCCTCCAGAATGTTCTCAGCCTTCTGTTCATCTCATTTATTACTTTTTACTTCTTACCATTGTCAAATGATAGAAGCTGACTTCCATCGTTTTCACATACGAAACCTACAACTGAAATATTATCATGAGAATTCAGGCATTCATTTATATGGAGCCATCTCAAGAATTTTAATTATCTTTCCTTTTTATTAGCTCCTGAAAGCCTGATGCAGGCTTTGGAAGATCTCGATTATCTAGCAGCCCTGGATAATGATGGGAACCTTTCTGAATTTGGAATTATTATGTCAGAATTTCCCCTGGATCCACAACTGTCAAAGTCAATCCTGGCTTCATGTGAATTTGAGTGCGTTGATGAAATGCTCACCATTGCGGCCATGGTAACAGGTACTCACAAATACTGTCTTACTGCATGGTTTATGCCACCTGCCAAATCCGCATAGACTCTTTCAAAATCTATTCACAAGGGCAACCCAAAGGCACACTTTTGTTATTCACATCCTGCTTATTTCAAGTAAATTAACATCATCGGCTGTTTAAGTCTTTACTTTAAGCACGCAATGAAACACAAGTAATGAATTCATAAGGAGCACTCCAATTCCATGCTTCAGGTGCCTCATTAACTTCCAACCTTTTGTCAGAAAGCATAGACAGAACATCCCTTCAAAATGAACTTTCATATCTCATATTCATGTCCATTTACAGACTGAAGCAGCAAATTAGGGGAAGTTCTAATCACAAACAATATTGAACTGTTGACCTACAAAGAATTACTTGTGATCTTGTTTCTCCACTTCAATATTTTATAAAACTAACAAAGCATAAGCATGGATCATGCTGCTCCTATATGGCACTGTGAGACAAAGCAGCTGGCCCCAAACACTGGACACGTGAAGTCTGGAGCAAGAACATTTATATTAGAAGGTTGTTAACTACAGAATTTCTTTCATTTGAAGTGACAGAGCTTTCAAACCAACACATAAAACCAGATATTTAAAACCTATTCATTCTGCAAAGGGTGCTATTGAAATCGTAATACATCAGAGATGCACAAAACCAAAGATTTCAGGGTAACTGAGGGTGACTCTAGAAGTTCAAATAATGAACAATGACAATGACTTCTCAGGGTCCCACCAGATAGTGCAGGACAGGGCTAGACTCAGATTCTTTCAGGTCTCAGCATTACATAGTGATGCTGGCTCCAACAACATTTAGCCATCTCGCTTCTCTCCACAGCAGCCTCCT